>JAJIBD010009822.1:0-102776 GCA_021461705.1 Cryptotis parvus
GGGGACAGCTGGTAGCAGATCCATCTGTGTCTGTGAAATAGACTTCTCTTCAGGGTAGGGTTCAGGCCTGGTTAATACAGGATGGGAGAATACTTATAGTATTTAAAAAAAGATATTGAACCCCACCATGACAAAAGTAACCAACAAAAATTCAACGATGTCCATACGTTAATTCTAGTCCAACTCTTCACTCTGGGCCCAGAATACATATCTTATTAATAGATATGAATGATTTTAAGGTATTACGTTATATAAAGGCAGGTTTTTTCCCTAATACATTGCTATAAAACACATAAGAAATATTGCTGACACCTACAGTCTGCCATTAAGTCCCACATAAGAGAGAAAAATCACTCTGTATCTATCCCCTTATTTGTTACTGACGTCAAGAACATTGACTGAGTCGCATGTCTCAATATTAAACTATATTACAAAACTATAGCAATCAAAATGGCATGGTAGTGGAGTAAAGCGAAACCTGCAAACAAATGGAACAGAATTGAGAGTCCTGAGTTAATCCCCAGATTTATGGGCAACTAATCAATAACAAAAGTGATAAGTGTATGAAGTAGAGCAAAGAAAGTCTCTTTAGCAAATAGTGTTGCACAAACTGGGTGGCCACATTTAAAAAAAATGAATTTAGAGCTGTACCTCATACCATTCATAAAAGTAAAATCAAAAGTATCTCTAATTAGACTAGAATCCACAAAATATATTGAAAAAACATTAAGCTAAACTTTCCAAAAATTGACTTCATAGTTGTCTTCAAAAATAAAAATATACAAATAGGACTACATCAAATTAAAAACTTCTGCACTGTAAAAATAACTCAAACTACAGTAGAAAGACACAAATGAATGTAAGAAAATGTTCATACACAATACATCATACCAAGGACTGCTATCCGAGATGTCTAAAACATTCACAAAACACAACAAAAAACCTCCAACAAGAGGGTCTGTAGGATGCTTGTCTTGATGGTGGCTGATTCAGATTCAAGTCTGCCTTTCCCTTTTCCCCCAACTCTATATGGTCCCTTGAGCCCTCCATAAGTGATCTGTGAGCCACAGCACAGCCAGGTGTGGCACTACATGGAATGCTGGAATTGAATCCAGGGTGGTCACTGCATTCCAGAGCCTGAGCCTCTGTACTATTGCTTTGATCCCATACCTGCAATTTCCAACAATAGTTTTATTTCTCAGCAATGTCAAATAGACCCCCTTTTTATCAGATCACTTGATCACTTGAATCCCGTTATTCATCGATTTGCTCGGCGGGCGCCAGTAACATTTCCATTGGCCCCTATCACGTGCCAATGTAGCCCCATTATCAGATGTGACTCTGAAACTATTTCCAAGAGAAAGAAAAAAAACTTGGACTAAAATAGTGAACCTTAAAAATCATTTTTTTCTAGTGTGTACAGGTCCCTAAGTACTAGTCAAGGGAAATATCTTATTTATTAAATGAAAATATTTATATCTTTTAAAAATATTTCTATTGCTAAAGTTACCAAATGTGCTGAATTTTATTAGCCTCTGAAAATAATAGCTACATCTAAATGTATGTTACTTATATAAGAAAAATTATTTATTTTGAAAATTTATAACACAAATTTTGTTGTCAAGGACTTTCAAAAACCAAAATTGAAAATTGCTTTTAGTAAATATATGTGGAGACTCAAACACATGTGAGAAAGAATTTAGGAGAAATGTGGGAGCAGAGAAATTGAAAGAAGCATACAGTTATTACATCACCTAGGTGAAAGGAATCTAAATTAGAATTTGGACAAGATTTATGGTCTCCACCCTACTGCATATAAACATGGGCACATGGTTAGTCACTGATACTTTCATCTGGGAAAGCCACAAGAAATGAAAACATACATATACACATAAACATACACATCTTAGAATAAGAAAAATATAAACCAGCTTATTTTCATTATTGGCTATGCCAAATAAAAACTCTTGAAGACAAGATTTTTTAAATAAAACAGAAATGATGAAAATAAACAATGAAGTCCTTGTGTACAGTATTACGTAGCTGGGTGTGATTATTTGAAATCAAGTTCCAAGTAAAAAAATGCCATTTTTTCTGCCCCCTTTCCTCTTACTTTTAAGAAGCAATCACAAAACCACTTTCATTAATAGGAATTTAAAGCACAAATCTTTGAGGCAGTAGAGCATTACTGAGTAATATATGTTCATTTGTGATCATTGTTATTAATCCTACTAGGGGCCAGAGCGATAATACAGCAAGTATGTTTGCTGTATTGTCACTCTGCTATTGTATCTGTCTTGCATGCAACCCACCTGGGTTCAATCCCTTCACTCCATTATGGTCCTCCAAGCACCACTAAGAATAATCTCTGAGTGCAAAGCCAGGAGCATCATCTGAATATTGCCAGGTATGACCAAAATGGTTAATAATAATACCAATTAGTTCACATCGTCATGAATTACAAAAACCACCAAATATGATTTAGAAAAGATTTTCAAAAATCTAATATTGAAGATGATATTTCCATTTATTGACAAAACATTAATTTTTATGGTTCCTTCTTTTATAGGTAAAAAATAGTTATCCAACTGTATGATACATAACAAATAAAAATATTCTTTAGAGCATTAAATTATAAATAATTTACATATTGACAATTTATTGATCTATTTGTGAGTATTACACATATTAATAATGTGCATGCAATTGAAAATAAAATATACAAATGACAAATATCTGTGGCATTTTAGTTCAGTATTCTATAACATTTTCATCATATTGTTAATTAAAGACAGTACAAAATTATTTTACCATAAATGCACATTTAAAATTTTCTTCATAAAGTTGTTTAAATGGTTGAAGGTGTGTCACAGTGGTATATAATTTACTTTGCATATGTGTAAACTTGAGTTAAACATGGCAAAATAAACAATTACATATATCTATTTGTATGTATACATATATAGCTATAGGATGGTGGGTGTGGTGTTGGAAAGAATGATGTATGAAACTTAGTTAACAATAATGGAAATCACGATATCTTAATATAAATAGGGAAAATTACTTTTAAAAGATTAAGTTATGTTTTCAAATAAACCATATATGCATAATATATTTGATAAAATCTTCCTTGTATTTTAACCACAGCATTTATTGATACAAGCAAAGAATGAACAGAAAATTATTCTTTTTTCCAAAATTCTATATGCATGTCATATATATGTACAAAGTTTATATATCACTTACAAAGTTTATATATAGTATGTATATGGTATTATCACTTGATATAGTAAAATGGAATATGTGATATATTAAATATATGAACATGTGTATGCATATGCATATAAGTATTACTGAACAGCTTCTATGTCTAATATGCTTCTTAGTACCAAAAACTATGATTTCTATTTTATAAGTTTTCTCCTGATTTAAAACTGTTTTGTAGGAGCAGTGTGAGTCTTTTTGCTGTAAATTTTGTCAGTCCTTAGATTTTTTTTTTTTTTTTTTCTTTTTTTGGGTCACACCGGCGATGCTCAGGGGTTACTCCTGGCTCTGCACTTAGGAATTACTCCTGGAGGTGCTCGAGGGGACCATATGGGATGCCGGGGATTGAACCCGGGCCGCATGGGCCAGCCGTGTGCAAGGCAAACACCCTACCCGCTGGGCTATCGCCCGCCCAGTCCTTAGATTTTTATGGACTCTCACTGTTTATAATATTTATTTGTCAGCTGGGAGGAATCTTCTGCCACTCACATTGTCTGAGTTTCAAGTCCTTTTTTGCACTTTTTTTTGAGAATCTTTATGGATTATTTCGCCATTTTCCTATACTTTTCTCTCCCTTCTCACTGAGAAGACTTTTTCAGATAACCAAGAAATAATTTGGAAATTCAAATCTCCTTTTTCTTACAGACCCATTTTTCTCCTGCAGACTGCTCTTTCATTGGTGAGATGCTCTTGCGGAAAGAACAGCTGTTTCCGTCACCGGTTTTTTGTTTGTCTGTTTGTGTTTTGGGGGGTGACACCCAGCAATGCTCAGGAGTTACTCCTGACTCCGCTCTCAGAAATTACTCCTGACACTGCCTAGGGGACCACATGATATGACCATGTGGAACCTGGGTCTGCCACCTGCAAGGCAAATGCCCTCCCCACTATGCTGGGGCCCCGCAGCCTGTTTTGAGCAACCTAATCTTCAATTGACATTAGTTCTCACAAGTTGCTAATCACCAAATCTGTAACTTCCGAAATGTAGAAATACATTCACAATGACCTTATCAGTGAATGCATTCAACCCTATTGAACATTAATATGAGTCTCCTTTCTTTATTATGTGAGTTTCTATTTATAACTTTTATTTTCCAAGCAGAAACATTAAATTCTGTGTCTAATCTTTTTTATATGTAGCTTTTGAGCTGATGATTCTGTTGAATCTACTCTCTCACTGCTACACTGATGTTACTCTACTGATGTTACAGTACTCTGTTAGATGCTTACAAACTGCAAAAAATTGACCTTAGATTCCTCAAATAAAACATATATGGAAAGCATCTTCATTAAGCATACATCATCTATTTTAAATTCTTTCAAAACATGCAATTACCTTGAAAATTTCAAATTCCTCAAAATAGTATTATGAACCTTATTAATTCCTCACCTAGTAAGAATAAAACCTATTCTCATATTCACATATACTAGTCATCCACAATTACCATTGCATAGTAAACCGTATGCCATTTTTCAAAGAACGGCATTTACCTCTATTTCTTAAATAAAGCTACAACCATTCCACTTCTGGAATCTTATTTCTTTCCAATAGAAACACTATCCAACTTTCAAGGCTAAATTCATGACTGATCTCCTATGTGGCCTCACACTCCTGCCTCACATATGAATTATGACTTCCCTACAGCACACTTATATTCTATTACAACATCTTTATGCAGTATTTTGTTTTTGAAAGGACACTTAAAAATGTTACTTGTTACATGTATGAAGCATGATAATGTGCAACTAATATTCCCAAATTACAGAATAAAATCTTTTCTTGAAAGTCACAGTCAGTTTGCTACATATAATTTTGTTATATTGACCAGAAAGCAGATACTCACATACAGGGTTAGTATTTCATTCAAATGCCTCCTAACTCTAAAAAAATTATGTGACATTGTCTATCCTATTTCTTCAATTACAGACTTCCCATGGTGGAGAAAAGTATGTGATTTCTACTTGAGGAACTTTGTAGAATCTTTTCCTCAAACTCATGGAAATGAATTTTCTGCATCTAAAAATAATGCTTTGTAGTAAATAATGGAGCACTCTTAATTCATATTTTAACACAAAGCTATGCACAGATCTTGTAAAAGAACACTTTGTAGTGAATAATGAAGCACTCTTAATTTATATTTTAACACAAAGACATACACAGATGTTGTAAATTAGGTGAATCAACTTCTATCTTTAAGACTGATGCTTATATTTCCCCAAACCACCTTAAATATTGCTGCTTACGTGATTGATGGGCAAACTTGTAAGATAAACTACTTTGTGGTCTCCATATGACATCTAGTGGTTGTATCTGGAAATTCTGAGGAAGAGAAACCCAGATGAGTGCTGAGGGTTGGGGGCAGATCTCTGATCTGAAATCTTTATTCCTAATATCAAAGGACATGGCACGAAGATCTTTCATTTATAAAGTCAAATAAAGGCCTTTCTCTGTGTCTTTTGACACATCAAAGAAAAAAGAATTTGCCAGCATTGAGCAATCTGTGCAATCCAGAGTTTTAGAAACCTTTCCAGAGATATGGCTCAGGTAACCACTATCAGACGTAAACATGAATAAACTCTTTCCGGTTTTTTCTCATACTTTTGGTAACTCTAAGTAAGGTTTCTTTTACCTAAGAATGGAATCAAAACAACTACTGAATGCCATGATCTTAAAGATCTTTGGCCATGTTATTCAAATTAATATTTATAAAATAAAACTCTCCAGGTACTGACTTAGGCCCTTCTCCAAAGACTGCAGCATTCAGCATTGCCTAAGTTTGAGTTATTGTGAGATTACGTTTAGGTTCCCGGTAATGCAGGATTTGGATTTGCCTACAGACACTCTTGTTCTTAACTTTAGTGACAGTGGGAAGTGATATTTGGTCTATTTCTGAAATTGGTAACAAGATCAATGCCACTGGATGCAACCAAAGTTTTGGAGCCCAAGGTCAGAGAAGGGATGGCAGAAAATGGACTTCTTGATAGATGTGTACACAGAATGTACTACGACCCGCAGAAGACAGGCAGCAATAGTTTTTGTGTTGGGCTCTTAAACAAATACACATGTTCTGTCTTTTGGCTTCTGCCTCTGTACAACAGAATGTAACTGAGTCTCTGCAACATGCTGAAGATCAGCAGGCACATGTGGTGAATTATTAGTCATTATTACTACTATAGAAATTGCATATTGTGCTAAAGTCCATATTTGTTTTTTGAGAATATGCAAAGCCAAATAAAGAAAAAATAGGGCCGGAGTGATAGTAGAGCTGTAGGGTGTTTGCATTGCATGTGTCTAACCCAGGTGCAATCCCCTGCATTCCATATGGCTCCCCCTTGCACTGTCAGGAGCGATTGCTGAGTGCAGAGCAATGTTGTGCATGGAAGTGGAACGAAGGAAGGGAGGGAGGGAGGGAGGGAGGGGAGGGAGGGAGGAAGGAAGGAAGGAAGGAAGGAAGGAAGGAAGGAAGGAAGGAAGGAAGGAAGGAAGGAAGGAAGGAAGGAAGGAAGGAAGGAAGGAAGGAAGGAAGGAAGGAAGGAAGGAAGGAAGGAAGGGAGGGAGGAAGGAAGGGAGGGAGGAAGGAAGGGAGGGAGGGAGGGAGGGAGGAAGGAAGGAAGGAAGGAAGGAAGGAAGGAAGGAAGGGAGGAAGGGAGGGAGGGAGGAAGGAAGGAAGGGAGGAAGGAAGGAAGGAAGGGAGGAAGGAAGGAAGGAAGGAAGGAAGGAAGGAAGGGAGGGAGGAAGGGAGGAAGGGAGGAAGGGAGGAAGGGAGGAAGGGAGGGAGGAAGGAAGGAACGAAGAAAGGGATCAAGGGAGGGAGGGGAGGGAAGAGGGAAGAGGGAGGGAGGAGGGAAGAAAAGAAGGAGAAAGGGAGGAAGAAGGAAAGAAAGAACTAAAATTATGTGTTATTTGTTTTTTGAGCCACACCCAGAATGCTAAGGTTTTATTCCTGGCTCTGCAGTCAGAAGTCACTCCTGGTGAGACTGGAGTACCATATGGAGTACCTGGAATCAAACTCAGGTGTTGAGTATGCTAGGCGAGTGCCAGATCCACTGCACTGTCTCTATCCCTAATAAAGATATATTCAACATAATTAGAAAAGTATTAATATATCTTGACAACACATTTATTAAATGCACACCTCTGACTTTTAGGCTGTGTGTCATGCATGGAGATCAGAAATCCTTGTCACTCAAAAAATAAATATACATACTACTTTCTGTTGCTCCCTGGTACTCTTTTAGTATCCATCTGAATCAAATTGAGTAAGGAGAAGTTCAGCCCAAGAGAGTTTAGGTTTGCAAAGCTTCCTGTTTAATATTATAATATCAAAGCACCCAGGAATTAACCTCTGGGATAAATAGTCAAAAAGAAAAAAGGAGAAAAAAAATATCTCCGACAGCTCAAAGGCTCAATGGAGACTTTTGTTGAGGAGGTGGGTTTTCCTGCAGCCTTTGAAGTGGGAAAGGACCAGGGCTAGTTAAATCCCAGCCTGGTGATGAGTGAACAGAGGAGCAGCAGGAGCGTTGTTCACAGCGGGTGCTGCCTCTCGCCTTTTTCTAGCCCTGACTTTGTGACTCTCCTAAGTCTGCCTATACAAGCTGACCCAAGTACCACAGGCAATGCAGAGGATACGGGACAGGGGGCCTCTCAAGGTGACCCAGAACCCTACAGGTGATTTTGGGTCAACTTGGCAGATGACTCAGTGCAAGGGTACAAGACTGTGGGGCTATTCAGGGCCCTGTGGTTCTGGAAGACTACCAAGGCCCCCAAAAAGTGCAGGGGTCTCTAGGGCAGCTCTCTGTAACTTCCATGGAACCATCTATCTGGTGCAGGGAATTGAACCCAGGTCTGCTTTCTAACTATGGCTTTATCTCCCAGAATCTGTATGTAGTAGTGGAGCCACTAAAATGGTCTCATGTTTTTTTCTTTATATGTATTTTCCCTAAATGTGTGCATTCGTAGTTGGATAAATTCTTTATCCATTTGGATAAATTATTTATCCAGAACAGGGGTGTGTGTGTGTGTGTGTGTGTGTGTGTGTGTGAGAGAGAGAGAGAGAGAGTGTATGTGTGTGTGTGAGAGAGTATGTGAGAGTGTGAGTGTGTGTTGAGAGTGTGAGTGTGTGTGTTGAGAGTGTGTGAGTGTGTGTATTTGTGTGTGAGAGAGTGTATGTATGTGTGAGAGAGATTGTGTGAGTTGTGTGTGTGCATGTGTGTGTGTTTGGTTCCAGATTAGCGTTCACCTCCACAAGAGCATGTAGTAGCAAATGTCCTCATTGCCTCTGGGTTATTTATCTGCACGAGATAGCTGACTGATTTAAATGCTGACCTTCTGCAAGACTGCTGTCCCCACCCTTGATATTTAACAGACCTGAACTAAGCAAAGCATAATCAGTTTGAGTCATTTTAAATATTTGGTCACTTTTTAACTCCATGTAAACTTTCTGGTTAAAGCTTATTTCAAATAGTAAAAGGTTATAGCCTGAATATAGTGTCTGGCTTATGGAAGTTTTTCAATAAATACTTTTGATTGGTAATCTTAAAGGATATTAAGCTTGATTTTAGGATCTTAGGGGCTAATGGACTTCAGAGAAAGACATAACTTTTATCTTACCTGAATAAACAAGCTGAAATCTAAAACTGCACTACTGATTTGTAATGAACTCTTCTGGCTAAGTTCTACTACTGTCTTTTATTTTTTTTGTCATCAGCAATTTAAACACAAACTGATGAATATCCAAAGCCTGTCATCTGTTTGAGATATGGTTCGCAATTTTGAGTGACTTGATTCTTACAAAATAAGATATGCATTTGTCACTTGTCACTAGTCTTCCCATTGTTCATCCATTTGCTAAAGCGGGTGCCAGTAACATCTCCATTCGTTGGGAATGAGGTCCATTATTGTTACTGTTTTTGTCATATCGAATGCACCATGGGTAGCTTGCCAGGCTCTGCCGTGGCTCTGGGTTCATCCCAGGGGACCACTCTTTTCGATGTCAGACCATCTATGCACAAACACACACACACACAAACACACAGATATGCGCATAAATCTATAAATAAACTGAAGAAAGAGCTCAAATCACTAGGATAATGCCCATCAAAACTACAATGAGATGCCACCTCACATCCATTCACAAGGCAGCAAGGCACGGTGGGAGGGTGCATTAGGTCCATTAAATATTCTAAATAGTTTAGCAATGTTTTTATGAAATGAGTCCACATCTTGATAACATAAAAATGACTTTAATTTAATATTTTTCTTTTCTCATCTATTACATGTATAATAAATTACTATACATATGTTATGAAATTTCAGGAAAATAAACATTTCTGTTACTGGATTTGGCATATCGAACACGCATCGGACAGCTTGCCAGGCTCTGCCATGCGGGCACTATATTCTCATTAATTTGTGGGACTCTCTCAGAGGGGTGGGTTGAATTTGGAGGTAATTCGCGCACGCACAGCGGCCGCCGCACAACGGGGAAAGCTGGTTTCTGCTCTGCCGAGTATACCTGTGTCTTAGGCTCAAGCATTCCTGCACTTGAAATACTCTCCTCTGAAGGGCGGGTCTCTGCGTGGTAGGTCCTTGTAGGCTGGGTTTCTGACAAGCCAGACTGGAGACTGGATTAATCTGGGGGCTGGAGACTGGATTAGTCTGCTGGGTGGGGATCTTACCTGCTACAGAGTGTGGATTGTGAAAATGGCTGCCAGCAAAGGTGTGGGGGGGGGGTTCCTCTGGGCTCCTCCGAGGCTCCATCGGGATGGTGGACTTGGGTCGGAAGTTGCTCTCGTGGTCCATGGAATGCAGGGGGTTCAACGGGGAAAACTGGTTAAGCTGGTTTCTGCTCTGCCGGGTGTACCTGAAATGTTTATTTTCCTGACACCGAAAGAGCCCTTAATATGGCAGCAGTAAGAAAGGCAAACAAGCAGTGCCACACAAAATTTCTTGGCCATCCTAGGTTGCCAAAACGAAGGACTAAAATGATTGTCTGTACTTTCAATGCACGCACACTGGCATCGGAACCATATATTGAGGATCAGATGCTGCAAGCAAAAAAGATCAAGTACGACATCATTGGTCTGACTGAGACGAGGAGGTGTCAGTTGCATCATGCTGTATTTGACACCGGAGAAGGTGGAGGTTCAGCACCTCCATGATTGTGCGAAGAATGCTGAGAGAGAGAAAGACACAAAAGGACGCCTGTCTTCAGAAACTCTCGAGCTCATTCGCCAACATGGCAAGGTCCGAGCCTCAGGAGACCAAATGCTAACATCCAAGCTTGCTAAACAGTGCAAAAAAGTGATAAAAGAAGACCTCAAAGACAGAAGAGCAGAAATACTGGAAGATGTACCAGAAGCCGGGAAAAGCATTCGCACTTCCCGCCTTCTTTGCCAACTATAAGACCAAGATGACTGCCCTCCGACGCCCTGATGGATCTATCACATCTTCCAGAAAGTCAATGGAGAAGATTATCCATGACTTCTACTCAAATCTCTTTGATAGCCACGTCCACCTGCCCACATACCAAATTCCACAGGATGGATATGTCATTCCCAACGTTCTCCCTTCTGAAATCCGACATGCCATCTCATCAGTAAAGAAGGGGACAGTACCAGGCACAGACAAAAGTCAGACCCGAACACCTGAAGAATCTGCCATCGGTACTCATCAATACACTAGCTAGGCTGTTCACACGCTACCTGTCCGAATGCAAGGTGCCCTCCCAATGGAAAACCAGCAGGACAGTTCTACTGTTCAAGAAGGGAGACATTCCACGACATCAGCAACTATCGCCCCATCTGCCTGTTGTCTGTCATCTACAAGCTGTTTACACGGGTCATCCTGAACAGGATTAGCAGAACACTAGATGAAGGACAACCATGCGAGCAAGCAGGCTTCCGGAAAGGATTCAGCACAATCGACCATATCCACACGGTAACTAAGCTCATTGAGGTTTGTAGGGAGTACAATATGCCGCTCTGTCTCACGCTCATTGATTTACAGAAAGCCTTTGATTCTGTGGAGACTGAAGCAGTCATCGAAGCCCTAGCCAAACAGGGTGTTCAAACCCAATACATCAAGACCCTTCGTGAGCTGTATTACGGATTCACCACCAGGATCTCACCATTCTACAAAAAAGTGATCATTAATGTGAAAAGAGGGGTTCGACAGGGGTGATACCATTTCACCAAAACTCTTCAGCGCCACCCTCGAGAACATCATGCAACAATTAGAATGGGAAGGAATGGGAGTGAAGATAGATGGTTGCCGACCATCTTTTTTCACTACCAACCAATTTCCGCTTTCGCTGATGACATTGTTCTAATAACACCAAACATTAGCAAAGCGGCACAAATGCTGGCTGACTTTGACCGAGAATGTGGTAAGATAGGTCTACAGCTGAATCTAAAGAAAACTATGGTCATGAAGAATGAACTAGTTCCAGAGGCCTCATTCACTCTCAATGGAACAAACATCTCTGAATGCAGCAGTTATGTGTACCTAGGTCGAGAAATCAACATGATGAATGACCTAAAACCTGAGCTGCGCAGGAGGAAGAGAGCGGCATGGAATGCCTTCAAAGGCATCGAAGAAATAGTTAAAAGGACAAAAGAACCTCCGGCTCCGGGCACATCTCTTTGACTCCACCTTTCTCCCTGCATTAACATACGCCTCAGAGACCTGGGCCCCTACGAAAGCAGGATGAGAATGCTATTCGGGTCTCCCAGAGAGGAATCGAAAGAGCTATGCTTGGATATCACGCCTCACTCAAATGAGAGAAGGAATCCGGAGTTCTGACCTTCGTCGCTATTCCAGAATCAGGGATGCTGTCTCATTCACCAAGGCATCGAAAATCAGATGGGCTGGACATGTAATGCGATTTGGAGACAACCACTGGACTAGAGCCATTACCGACTGGATCCCACGGGATATCAAAAGACCCCGTGGCCGCCCACCTACAAGATGGTCAGACTTCCTTGAAAAGACCCTGAAGAAACGGTTTGAGGCTCTTCATATTCCTGAATCAACCAGATGCCATTGGGCTACATTGGCAGGTGATAGGGTCCAATGGAAATGTTACTGGCGCCCGCTTGAGCAAATTGATAAATAACGGGATTCAAGTGATCAAGTGATCAAGTGATGTTATGAAATATATAATCAACATCTTTTCTATTTGGAGACCCAAGAGTAGCTGTATCATGAATAACCCCAGATTTTACCAATCAGATATATCTCAACATTTGATTTGTAAAAACACCAGATTGCAACCCACCCAGGTTGAAGTTAATTGTGTTCATATTTGGAACAATGCTTCATATTTGGTATGTTCAGCATAGGTTCATTGGTTTGGAAAAGAGTGATAGGGCCAACCAAAAAACACAATATAAGAAAAACAGATGTTAAAACACACATATTCATTCTACCACAAGAAACACTTCCTAAGAATTTTTATGAACACTTGATCACTTGAATCCCGTGATTCATCGATTTGCTCGAGCGGGCGCCAGTAACATTTCCATTGGACCTTATCACGTGCCAATGTAGCCCAATGGCATCTGGTTGATTCAGGAATATAAAGAACCTCAAACTATTCCTTCAGGGTCTTTACAAGGAAGTCTGACCATCTTGCAGGTGGGCGGCCACATGATCTTTTGACATCCCGTGGGATCCAGTCGGTAGTGGCTCTAGTCCAGCGGTTGTATCCAAATCGCATTACATGTCCAGCACATCTGATTTTCGATGCCTTGGCAAATGAGACAATGTCCCTGATTCTGGAATAGCGACGAAGGTCAGAACTCCGGATTCCTTCTCTCACTTGAGTGAGGCATGATATTCCAAGCATAGCTCTTTCTATTCCTCTCTGGGAGACATGAATAGCATTCTCATCCTGCTTTCGTAGGGCCCAGGTCTCTGAGGCATATGTTAATGCAGGGAGAATGGTGGAGTTGAAGAGATGTGCCCGGAGCCGGGAGGTTCTTTGTCCTTTTAGCTATTTTTTCAATGCCTTTGAAGGCATTCCATGCCGCTCTCTTCCTCCTGCATAACTCAGGTTTTAGGTCATTCATCATGTTGATTCTCAACCTAGGTACACATAACTGCTGCATTCAGAGATGTTTGTTCCATTGAGAGTGAATGGGGCCTCAGGAACTAGTTCATTCTTCATGAACATTGTTTTCTTTAGATTCAGCTGTAGACCTATCTTTCCACATTCTCGGTCAAAGTCAGCCAGCATTTGTGCAGCTTGGCTAATGTTTGGTGTTATTAGAACGATGTCATCAGCGAAGCGGAGGTGGTGTAGTTGCCCACCATCTATCTTCACTCCCATTCCTTCCCATTCTAATTGCCACATGATGTTCTCGAGGGTGGCGCTGATAGAGTTTGGTGAAGTGGTATCACCCTGTCGAACCCCTCTTTTCACATTAATGAGCACTTCTTTGTAGAATGGTGAGATCCTGGTGGTGAATCCGTAATACAGCTCACAAATGATCTTGATGTATTGGGTTTGAACACCCTGTTTGGCTAGGGCTTCTATGACTGCTTCAGTCTCCACAGAATCAAAGGCTTTCTGTAAATCAATGAACGTGAGATAGAGTGGCATCTTGTACTCCCTACAAACCTCAATGAGCTTGGTTACTGTGTGGATATGGTCGATTGTGCTGAATCCTTTCCGGAAGCCTGCTTGCTCGCATGGTTGTCCTTCATCTAGTGTTCTGGTAATCCAGTTCAGGATGACTCGTGTAAACAGCTTGTAGATGACAGACAACAGGCAGATGGGGCCATAGTTGCCGATGTCGTGAATGTCTCCCTTCTTGAACAGTAGAACTGTCCTGCTGGTTTTCCATTGGGAGGGCACCTTGCATTCCAACAGGTAGCATGTGAAGAGCCGAGCTAGTGTATTGATGAGTACCGATGGCAGATTCTTCAGTTTTTCGGGTCCGACTTTGTCTGGGCCTGGTGCTGTTCCCTTCTTTACGCAATGAGATGGCATGTCAGAATTCGAGAAGGGAGAACGTTGGGAATGACATATCCATCCTGTGGAATTTGGTATGTGGGCAGGTGGATGTGGCTATCAAAGAGATTTGAGTAGATGTCCTGGATAATCTTCTCCATTGCCTTTCTGGAAGATGTGATAGATCCATAAGGGCGTCGAAGGGCAGTTATCTTGGTCTTATAGTTGGCGAAGGACAGGTGGGCAGTGCGAATGCTTTGCCCGGCTTCTGCTGCATCTTCCAGTACTTCTGCTCTTCTGTCTTTGAGGTCTTCTTTTATCGCTTCTCTGCACCGTTTAGCAAACTTGGACATTAGCATTTGGTCTCCTGAGGCTTGCGCCTTGCCACGTTGGGAATGAGCTCGAGAGTTTCTAAAGACAGGCGTTCTTTTGTGTCTTTCTCTCTCTCTGCATTCTTCACACAATCATGGAGGTGCTGAACCAGTCGGTTGTATTCTTCATCGATGTCTTCAATGATGGTATCTTCCCGTGTTGCTGCAATGGTGCAAAAGAGTTCCCAGTTGGTGGTCGTTCTGGGAGATCTCTTCTTAAACTTTGCAACCTTTTCTCCCCATTGCAGGAAGTAGAATTTTGCACGAAGGAGACGGTGGTCTTATCCTGTTTGGAATTTGGGGACGACAGCTACATCGGTCAGACAAAACCGTCGATTGAAGATGATGTGGTCAATTTCATTGTGGAACTGTCCACCAGGAGATTCCCATGTCCAACGTTTCGCTTCAGCTTTCTGGAACTGTGAGTTCCCATGAATGGTCTTTGTGGACATGATGAACTCAGATAGTCTCTCACCCCGTTCATTCCATTCTAGGCCATGGGTTCCAATGTGGAGTTCTTCAGCCGATCTTCTTGGTCCTATCTTGGCATTAATATCACCGACTATGATCTTGTAGAAGGTGTGATCTTTTTATAGAACTCCTCCAATTCCATGTAGAATTTCTCAATTTCATCTTCTTTGTATGTGGATGTTGGTGCGTAGACAATGAAGATAGAAATTGCTGGCAGAGGGCCACATCTCTTCAAGTGTAATCGTCCTATTCCTTTTTGTTACGCATTCAAATGAATCAATGTTTACAGCCATGTTCCTGTTGACAAGCACACCAATGGCACCGATGCCTCTTTCCTCGCATGTTCCAAGGAACAAATCTTCTTTGGTGTCAAATACAGCATGATGCAACTGACGCCTCCTCCTCTCAGCAGACCAATGATGTCGTACTTGATCTTTTTTGCTTGCAGCATCAGATCCTCCATATATGCTTCCGATGCCAGCGCACGTGCATTGAAAGTACAGACAGTCATTTTAGTCCTTCTTTGTTTTGGCAGCCTAGGATGGCCATGAAATTTTATCAGGCACTGCTTGTTTGCCTTTCTTACTGCTGCCATATTAAGGGCTCTTTCGGTGTCAGGAAACATTTCTGTTACTGGATTTGGCATATCGAACACGCATCGGACAGCTTGCCAGGCTCTGCCATGCGGGCACTATATTCTCATTACTTTGTGGGGCTCTCTCAGAGGGGTGGGTAGAATATTTATGGTAATTTGGAGGTAAATCGGCAGCACGCAATGGAGAAAGCTGGTTTCTGCTCTGCCTGGTGTACCTGTGTCTTAGGCTCAAGCATTCCTGGGCTTGAAATACTCTCCTCTGAAGGGCGGGTCTCTGCGTGGTGGGTCCTTGTAGGCTGGGTTTCTGACAAGCCAGGCTGGAATCTCGATTAATCTGTGGGCTGGAAACTGGATTAATCTGTGGGATGGAGACTGGATTAATCTGCTGGGTGGAGATCTTACCTGCAGCAGAGTGTGGATTGTGAAGATAGCTGCCAGCAAGGTGTGGGGGGTTTCTCTGGGCTCCTCCGAGTCTCCATCGGGATGGTGGGCTTGGGTCGGAAGTTGCTCTCATGGTCCATGGAATGCAGGGGGTTCAATGGGGAAAGCTGGTTTCTGCTCTGTCGGTGTACCTGTGTCTTAGGCTCAAGCATTCCTGGGCTTGAAAAAAAACAACTGAATATAAAAGTGCTGTTTCTGGGGCTGGAGTGATAGTTCAGCAAGTAGGACATTTGCTTTGCATGCAGGTGACCTAGGTTTCATCCCTGAAATCCCATATGGTTCCCTTAAGCACTGCCAGGAGTATTTTCTGAATGCCAGGAATAACCCCTGAGCATCATAGATGTGTCCCCCCCATCAAAAAAAAAACACAACAATAACAACAAAAAAGTATTATTTTCATAAGGTGCAGATAAAATATCCTGGATTAAAATGTTTAAATGCCATTAAAATGGCACTTTTCTGTCCTAATTAAAATTGTTAGTTACACATTTCATTGTGATATATGCTGCTGTGATATGATCACACAGATACAATCAGTAATCAATACCTATGTAAACTATACCTATTAAATATACTGATACGATCAGTAATTAATACCTATGACTGGACATAAAGTATGACACATCTAATAACTATATCTCAGTCCAGTATAAAAATCCCCAAATGGATTATCTTTCCAGTTAACATCTCCATCCCCAGCTTTTAGTCCTAAGAGCAAGCAGGGAAGAACAGTGCCCTAGTCCCTCGTCTCTGTCCTTACCTCACCTTCCCCTCTGCTGCCTACACTGCAAGCAATTTGATATTGGAGTGATGAAAACAGGCTTATGTGGAAGGGACAATTGCATCATGGTGTTGATACTCGGGTCTCAGTTGATGTTGAAAGTGGGTTTGTCAAATAGGATGCTGCTGAAGGTTCCAGAGAGGTCCTCCTCTGAGGTCACTGAGCTACTATTTGAAGCATGCCACAGGACTTCAGAGTCTTTCTTCCTCTTCTTTTCTTCTCTGTCATCTTGATCAAGATTCCTCTACAGCATCCAAAAATCATCATATTGTTATATCCAGTGCCTTAGAAACCCATTTGCTATATAAAAATATAGCCAATGGGTTATTCTCATTAAATAATACATTAAAAAGATATACTCGTTCCGTAGATATCCCAGATTTTCTGTAAACCCATGACTCAAGTTATATTCTCAAAGGGTTGCTTTTCACCTGCACCCCTGATATTCTCCCTGTCCAAGACTTAAGATATAGGGAAAATAACCTCTTCTTGACGAATGGAAGACACATGATATTACTCAAAGTCAATTACACTGCTGCTTTTTTAAAAGTATATTATACCACCATGATATAATTACAAAAATGTTCATGTTTGGCTTTCAGCCATACGGTGTTCCAGCACCCATCCCTCCACCAGTGCCGATTTCCCACCACCAATGTCCCTGATTTCTTTCACCCTCCCTGCTGCTTTTTTTTTTAATCTTCAATCCTTTTTTCTTCCCTAATGGACATTACATAATAATAATAATGAACAATATAAGAAAGTATCTTGGGCTACTGTTTGAAAAATCCTGCATGAAACAAGAATAATAAGGCACTTCAAAACAATGAGGATATGCATAATTTGGGGGGACGTTTTGTCACCATAATTTTTTTTCCTTAAGGGAGGAATAGGGATAAAGTGATGTATCTGAAACATATTTGGGAAATTTTAAAATGATCTTTACTAATGTCTGGATGATCACGTCTGTGATCAGATTTTGCAACTATTTTAGGATAAACATAGTGAACCTGAGAATTCTCTGTGATTCCTCATCTTCCTAGTTTCTGTGAATAATCATTTCTCACACAAAGAGATGAAATTACCCATGGTTTAAGATATTTCCAAAACAATTCTGCTGAATGAGGTTTGCATCCTTTTTACCTTGGGAAGATCAAAACAACCAGAATACAGCTTCCTGGACAGTCTGCAGGTTCTTAAGTATAACACTGCAGAGCAGTAACACGTCACTGTAGGTTGCGTCCTGTGGAAAAGGAAATGAATTTATCTATAACATCAACTGTGGCAAAAGAAAGTAAATTCCACTAATTAGACAAATGCTGGTGTGCTTAGTTTCTTATGTGGAGCAGCAGCTGATCAGTGGAAGAAATTGTATTTATATGGAAAAAATTTCTAGTACTGGGTTTGCAACACTGATAATATTATAATAGATTTCCAAGGCAAAATCCTACATACTCTTAAAGTTTTGTCCTTGATATGCAATATACTTAGAATTTTAAATCAAGATGGAAAATCCAGGCAATTAAAATTCAAACATGATGTTTTCTAATTGGATTCTATTTTCTAAGGGTTGTGGTATCTTTTTCACTCTAATTCTGTCTCATTTACTGGTTAATGTTTGATACCCTATAGTCAATGAAAAGGAGGGAATAATTGTTCTAAGCATTCTTTTTAGTCTTTGAAATGCAGGGTGGCCTTTTAATGCAAACTACAGTAAAAGAGATAAATTAGAGACTCTAAGTGTAAGTTACACTTCAATGTGAAATACTTTTGCAAATAACGTACTCAAAACAAGCATTTTCTGGGACCAAGAAATAGTAAGCAACTAGGATATTTAACTTGTATGCACCTAACCTTCGATCCTCATTCCATATGGTCCCCTAAGCACCATCAGGAGTAAATTCTGAGCACAGGGCCAGGAGTAGCACCTGAGCATCTCCATCTGTGACCCAAAAAGCCAAAAAAAAAAGAGTTTTCTTCTCTCAGAGAGAAAGTTATCATAGAAATTAATTTGTATTACAGCTAGTATGTAAATTTCCAAATTAATTACTTATTGATAGAGCAATTATAGATAATTGAAAAATGGATGCAAAAATCATCACAGGATACTTAAATATATTCCAACTGTGTTATGCCATGAAAATCTCAGAATAATGATTTCTGGTAACATGTAGAAATATAACATATAGGTTATTGTCCACTGAATTATTATTTCTGAAAGGAAGCTAAAGTAGCAAGAGAATTTAGGAACTTAGATATTTAGCACTGGAAGGAGAGTAATATTGAATATTATAGTTTATTTTATTGTTTTATTCTGTGTTAAATATATCTTTGCACTTCATAATATAAAGCATTAAATATTATTAATTATGGCACTATAACAACAGACTAGTTAAATGAGCTGTTCTAAAAGAAATGAGAAAGGTTGATGTTATCATGCATGTCTAGGAATAGTGAGAAGTCATTTCCAGACACAGATTAAGGAAAATAAGCAAGAGATTGATTCCTAGCAGTCAGTCTAGGAGAAATGAGTATAGTCAAAAGCACCTGCCATGAACTCTGACATCAGTGATGGAGAGAATCTCAAGAGACAACAGCATAAAGAGCAAGAAATTTTCCAAGTATTTTTGTCTTTTGTATTAGGAAAAGAGAAGCAAAACTTTATTTATAAAAGACATGGCCTTAAAGATAGTCAAAACAAAATCATCAAATAAAGACTTTTAGACAAAGAACACACATTTTCTGATTTCAAAGCTCACCACAGTTATGAGGTAGTAATAAGATTGGTTAGTAACTACATAATGCAATATATTTTCAAGTCAATAAGTAAAAGCTCCTAATATGATAAATTAATAAAGGTGCCAAAACAATTCACTGAAGAAGGAATTGTGTTTCAGCAAATGGTGCCAAGTTAACTGGAAATCCACACACAAAAGCATGAATTTGAAGAGTTACCACCCAAAAAAATAATCAGCTCAATATAAATCAATACCTAAGGACATCTATATTTACAAAACTTTTGCCAAGGAATGTAAATGCAGATCACTGTGCTTTTCAATTCAACAAAGTCTTCATAGGTAAGCTACCCAAAGCACAGGAAACAATGGAACTTGATAAACTGTACTGTCTCCAAAAAGTATGTGCTCTGAATACAAAGCTGTGTTTGATATACAGAATATGACTTCTACGGTTATGAATTATTTACCAGTAAATATGCTTTATGTCTAAAATATGATAAAGAGCTCAAGTTGATAGAAGAATCCCTGCCTTTATTAAATGTGCACTTTGTTTATCAAACGGAATAGTACTCCCACCTTAAATCTCAACTCTAAAGTTTTTTTGCATCAAAGTGCTTCTAAATTTTACAATTCGAATTCCTTGCTGAAACTACTCAAAGTGTTAGAGAGTGATCACTGCTTTGGCAACACTATGGTGTAATAAGTAATTCTCACACATTTAACCCTCAGCATTCACTAAGGGAATTTCCCTTTGTGATAAAATGCCTATTGATGGTAATCTATAACTTTCCAGCTCATATTTACCCTATGCATGATTGGAACTGGGTACCTGATCTAATGCTATTTCCATAATATGGGCTTACTAAATACTTGAAGAGCAGACAACAAATAAGTAGAAGGGTAAAATGAGTTACCCTTGAGTTGTGAACACTGAGCTGACAGAGCAATCCAGCTATTTCACTATTCACAGCAATGAGGCATATCAGACATAATAAATCGTTGAATTATTTTCAATGCCAATTAGTGGCTTAGGCATGGCCTCATTGTTTAGTCTATTATGGATTAATCAGTCTCATGCTATTCTCACACTTGATTAATTTATGTTTCCAATTTACTCTGAAGTTTCGTGTTCCTTAAAAATAATTAGTTCTGCTGTCTTTTTAAAAAATCATGTTATTTTCACTATACATTTATTTCTGAATTCAATAGGTATATAAGATCTCATTTTGTATCACTTGTATCACTTGTCTTCCCATTCATCATCGATTTGCTTGAGCGGATACCAGTAACAATTATAGACATCATTCCCATCTCATTTTGTAAGTTAATAAATTTAGTTATAATGCTCTAAAATATTTTTAAACTACCTGAGGATAGAGTTGCCAATGACAATTATTCAACTTCCGCTCTTTTCTTCACATTCATATGTCAACTCTTTAAAGCAACCTGTCAAAAAACTGAAAAGAAAAGAGAAGGAAATACACTTATCAAAACAATGGAGTTGTCTGTTCTATCAGAAAATATTCAGTGATTCTGAAGGCTTTTTCCTGAATGATATCATATAATATAAGAGACAGACAGATTAGATAGATTAGATAGATGGATGGATGGATAGATGGATGGATGGATGGACGGACGGACAAATGGATGGATGGACGGATGGATGGATGGATGGATGGATGGATGGATGGATGGATGGATGGATGGATGGGTGGGTGGTTGGGTGGGTGGGTGGATGGGTGGATGGATGGGTGGGTGGGTGGGTGGGTGATGGATGGATGGATGGATATTTTTTCTGACACATTCACAATCTCACGATCATGTTCTTCCCGTTGATCATCTATTTGCTAGAGCGGGGCACCAGCAATATCTCCATATGTCCTGTCTCATGCCAGTAGAGCCAGGGGCATCGGCTTGCTACAGGAACATAAAGAGCCTCAAACCATTATATTAGGTCATGGGAATAACCTAACATAATTGTTACTGGAATTTGACATATCAAATACAACACGAGAAGCTTGCCAAGCTTGCTGAGTGGGAGGCAAACTCTTTTAAATACCTCCAAATAATGCATTTCTTGATGAGCCACGCTGCCGCTTGCGCAATGCGAACCGGGCTGTGATGGGCTGGTCTGCTGGGTGGAGTTCTGACGAGAGGGAAGTCCAAATGTGGAAAACGGCGGCACCTGTGGAGTGAGGGGGGTGGTCTGGCTTGTTGTGAGGCTCTGCCAAGGTGGTGGGCCAGGGCTAGAACCCGCCATGCCTCCCGACTGCCTTATGAACAATTGTGCACAGGGAGAGCAAGGAACAGCTCTGCCCCATGTCTGAGACTCTGGACCAGCATACCTGCGCCTGATTGAGGAAAAAGCTGCTGCAGGGTGGGTGTCGATGATCCGGGATTCTGACACATAAGCTCCATATTTGGGGGGAAGTAGAAAGCAGCATTGTAGCCACACCTGGCAATGTTTGGTAGCTAATAACGGAACCCAAAGGGCTCACTTCATGCTTGTGATTAAACTGGAGTGTTTAATCACAGGTATGCACCTCAAACCCTGTAATAACTCTCTATCCACTAATTCCTACTTGAAAAATAATTCTCCTTTTTTTCCTTTTCTTTCCATCCTGAGCCAGGACTAGGTAAGATCTAAATTTGTCTTTTTTGGTGACTGACTCCACAAGAGTACGTAGATATTCTACTTCCAGAAACATGCCCAACAGCCATAATCCTCAACCTCTGATCAGATGTCTACCCACTTCTCAGCAAAGCCTGTGTTCTGAACCAGGAAATAGAAACTGATCCATGATACTGAGAATGGAAACATTTCTTCTTTCCACAAATGCTCATGGTTTTCTACCTACCTCTGCTGACAGGAAAAAATATTTTAATGAAAGATTATTGCTTCTTGGGGCCGGAGCGATAGCCCAGTGGGTAGGGCATTTGCCTTGCATCGCGGCCGCCCATGCAGGCCAGGGTTCGATTCCCGGCATCCCATATGGTCCCCCGAGCACCGCCAGGAGTGATTCCTGAGTGCAGAGCCAGGGAGAAACCCCTGAGCATTGCCAGGTATGACCCAAAAAGCAAAAAAAAAAAAAAAAAGAAAGATTATTGCTTCTTATTCTGTAGGCCTTACATCTAATATGCATTCAAATATTTATTGCATGCTTCTACTCTTAAATATTATTTTATTAAACTTAATATGCTACGTCTCAAATGTGATTTCTTTGCTAATTCTCATCATCAGTAAATTCTTTTGAAGCAATGTACCAGAGTTGAGATTGGGGTTGGAGCATAGTATAGCAGGTAGGGCATTTGCCTTGCACGCACCCAGGTTCCATTCTTGGCATCCTATACGATCCCTGGAGCATTACCAGGAGTAATTCCTGAGTACATTTTTGGACACATTTTTTTGGACACATTCCTGAACACATTTTTTGGAAGGCCTGTTCTCAACCAATTGAGGAGACTAATCTTCAAATGTCACACAAAAATGAATCTAAAGTTACTTGAACACCTGCTTTTTAACATTACACATCACAGAAGGCTGATGGCAGGTTCTAGCCCTGGCCCGCCACCCCAACAGAGCCTCACAACAAGCCAGACGACCCCCCACTCCATAAGAACCTCCATTTTCCACATCCGGACTTCCTCCTCGTCAGAACTCCACCCAGCAGACCAGAGGTTCATCAATAAATGCTGGATTTTTGAGATGACTATAAGAGTATGCTACCTGCACTGCAGAGCCTGGCAAGCTACCCGTGTCGTATTTGATATGCCAGATACCAGTAACAATTATAGACCTCATTCCCATGACCTGATGGAATGGTTTGAGGCTCTTTATGTTCCTGGAGCAAGCAGGTGCCCTTGGGCTCTACTTGCATGAGACAGCTCATAGATGTTACTGGTGCCCGCTCGAGCAAATCGACGATGAATGGGAAGACAGTGATACAGTGAATTCCTGAGTACAAAGCCAGGAGTAACCCCTGAGCATTGCTGGGTATGGCCCCAAAAGCCAATCAATCAATCAATCACTTCACTTGATCACTTGATCAATTGACATCCTGTTATTCATTGATTTGCTTGAGTGGGCACCAGTAAGATTTCCATTGGACCCTATCATGTGCCAGTGTAACTCAATGGCATCTGGTTGATTCAGGAATATGAAGAGCCTCAAACCATTCGTTCAGGGTCTTGATGAAGAAGTCCGACCATCTTGTAGGAGGGCGGCCGCGTGATCTTTTGACATCCTGTGGGATCTAGTCGGTAAAGGCTCTAGTCCAGCAGTCATCTCCAAATCGCATTACATGTCCAGCCCATCTGACTTTTGATTCCTTGGCATATGAGACAGCATTCCTGACTCTGGAACAGTGATGGAGCTCGGAACCTCAGATTCCTTCTTTCACTTGAGTGAGGCGTGATATTCCAAGCATAGCTCTTTTGATTCCTCTTTGGGAGACCCGAATAGCATTCTCATCCTGCTTTCATAGGGCCAAAGTCTCTGATACGTATGTTAATGCAGGGAGAATGGTTGAGTTGAAGAGATATGCCCGGAGTCAAAGGAAATAAACAAATAAATAAATAAATAGATAGATAAATAAATAAATGAATAAATAAATAATGAACATTTTTAAAAGAGAGTTGAGATTATAGCTTGTCCAAACGTAGAAAATAAGAGATGTTTCTAACGTGTCGTAAAACTCTGAGAACACCATACCAATCATATGGTTCTTATACTACAGAAGCTAATATAGGAAGTTGATCTGAATACTTAATGGGTCTACGATGGGGACAGTAGAAACTATACTACCATAAAGAATAGGCAAGATTTTTTATTTGCATCTATGCCTCCACACAAACATAGAAAACCTATATTCTTTGCAGAACTATATACAATAACCTGGATATGTAAACAAACCTAATGCCCAATAACAGATAAGTAAATAAAGATGCTGGGGCCTACATACACAATTAAATATTATGCAGCTATTGCTTATTTACATAGAACTTGTGTATTTATTTATTATACATGCATAGATAGTGTATCTATGGCAAAGGTATAGATGGAATACTATGCAGCTATAAGAAAAGCTCTTGCTATTTTCTGCAAGTTGGAAGAAACTGCAGGGTATCATGTTAAGCAAAATATGTCAGTAGTAAAAATATTGTATGTTGTCACTCATCTGTGGAACATTGAGGACAAATAAAAATGGAAATAGAAAGTATCTAACAATGACAACATCTTGTTCTTGGATCACATAACTCAGCAGTAGGGGGAATAAGGGGGGCTAAAGAGGTAGGTTAGGAGCATGGATATACAGCACAGCACTTGCCTTACACATGGCCAACCTCTGGCTTGGATCTCTGGGACCACATCTGGTCCTGTGAGCAACAACAATAATGATCATTGAGCACAAATCCAGTACTAAGCCCTAGCACACTGGGTGTGGCTCAAACAAACAAAAGAAGGGTAGAAGTAACCTAAGGATAGTGGGCGTGGGTTCTGGGCACTGTAGTACTAGTGAGATGTAATAACTTTGTATAATGTAACCATAAATGTGAATATTATATTAATCATGTTGCATTAATTACAACAGTAAGAGGAAAAATGTTTAAAATAAATTTAAAATATTTTTAAAGGGGTGATGTCAAAGAATCATCCATTTCCCTTTTTTGAGGTCCCATTTTTTAAAAAACAACTTTAGTTAAAACCCATGATTTACACAACTGTTATTAATAAGTTTTCAGACATGATACATTCCAACACTACACACCCTCCACCATTGTGTTTGATTCACTCACTCACTGTCCCATTGACCCCCCAAAAAAAGGTAAGCTTCCCCCGTAGACCAGTTATTTCCTTTTGTCTTTGAACATTTGCAACTTCTTTATTATGGTTCCTTGAATGCCAAATCTAGGGAGTTTATTCTGTATCTCTTCCTCTATTTCTGATTATCTTCACTGAGCACGATACTTCTCTCAGCGATGCATGGAGCCATAAATTGCATTACTTCATTTGTCCTTAAATCAGGTAGTACCCATTGTGCCTGTGCACCATAATTGCTTTATATAGTCACCTGTTCTTGGGCATTAGGGCTGGTTTCAGATTTTGGCTATTGTGACTAGTACTGCAATGAACACAGGAGTGTAAGCATCTTTTTGAATAGTTTTTGTACCCTTGAGGGGGATATAAGATGCCTATTTGCTGGGTCATCTGGAAGTTTAATTCTTAGGGTTTTTTTTAACCAATGTCCATATTGTTTTTGAAAAAAAGCTTAATCAGTTAATATGCTGACCACAATCAATGAGTGCTTTTTTCTTCCCATATTCAAATTCATCAGCATTTTAAAAGATAATAATGCTAATTATTTTTGTGTCACACCCAGCGATGCTCAGAGGTTACTGCTGGCTCTTAGCTCAGGAATTACTCCAGGCAGTGCTCAGGGGACCATATGGGATGCCGGGGATCAAACCTGGGTCAGCCCAGTGCAAGGCAAATGCCCTACCAACTGTGCTATCGCTCCAGCCCATTTAATCTATTTAATTGATACATTATTAGTTGTTATCCTTTGTTTTCCTTAGAGTCACACATGGTGGTGCTCAGGGCTTGCTCCCAATTCTGTGCTCAGCGCTTTCCCCTGGTGTGGCTCAGGAACTATGTGGAACTAGGTCTCCAGGCAGATGAGACCTAGTTCATCTAGGTCTCATCTGCCTGGAGTGTAAGGCGGCATCAACTCTGCTATCACTCTGCCCTTATTTCTCCTTATAATTATTTACTTTTTCCATGGCAGAGCCTGGCAAGCTACCTGTGGTGTATACAATATGCCAAAAACAGTAACAATAATGGACCTCATTCCCAACGAATGGAGACGTTACTGTTGCCCACTAGAGCAAATCAATGAAAACAGGAAGACAAGTGATACAAGTGAATAATGCTCATAAGATTAAATCATATTTAATAAGATTAAAAATAGAGCCAGTCTAAATCAGAATTGATACTGAATCAGATATTGAAATATTTTTGACCAAGATACCATTACCCCACTAACTCTATCTTTCAGATGTCAATGTTACTAAGTGAGTTATATTATGCACAGTTATTTCAGATTACTTTTGTAATATGGGTTGAGTGTTTCTTTCAATGCCCATGTTAAGTAAAGCTTTAGCACATTTTTATTTGTTTTGGGGTTGCACTTGGCAATGCTCAGGGATGTCTCCTGGTTCTGTGCTTAGAGTCACTCCTCACGGTCTCAGGGGATAACATGGGACTCTGGGAGCAAATCATGACTGCAAGCAAATCAAGAAACATACTGAGCTATCTTTCCAGCTCAACGTGGGCACTTTTTAAAGGGAATACCACAATCAGGCCTTCAATGTTTTTAAATCTCTAGTGAATAGTCAAAAGTAAGTGAAATATTATATGTATGATTTTCAAGGTTGTAGGTACTACAATATTTTAATCACAAAGGGACATGGTTCTCTGGTTCTTTGCTTTAATAACAGGATTATACAATGTTGTAACTGAAATCTGTATAACAAAATTTTTAAAAAATTAAAAATGACTAAAAAACCAAAAAAAATCACTTGATCACTTGAATCCCGTTATTCATCAATTTGCTCGAGCGGGTGCCAGTAACATTTCCATTGGACCCTATCACGTGCCAATGTAGCCTAATGGCATCTGGTTGATTCAGGAATATGAAGAGCCTCAAACCATTCCTTCAGGGTCTTAACAAGGAAGTCTGACCATCTTGTAGGTGGGCGGCCACGTGATCGTTTGACATCCCGTGGGTTCCAGTCGGTAATGGCTCTAGTTCAGTGGTCGTCTCCAAATCGCATTACATGTCCAGCCCATCTGATTTTCGATGCCTTGGTGAATGAGACAGTATCCCTGATTCTGGAATAGCGAAGGAGGTCAGAAATACAGATTCCTTCTCTCACTTGAGTGAGGCGTGATATTCCAAGCATAGCTCTTTCGATTCCTCTCTGGGAGACCCGAATAGCATTCTCATCCTGCTTTCGTAGGGCCCAGGTCTCTGAGGCATATGTTAATGCAGGGAGAACGGTGGAGTCAAAGAGATGTGCCCGGAACAGGAGGTTCTTTGTCCCTTTAGCTATTTCTTCGATGCCTTTGAAGACATTCCATGCCGCTCTCTTCCTCCTGTACAGCTCAGGTTTTAGGTCGTTCATCATGTTGACTTCTCCACCTATGTACACATAACTGCTGCATTCAGAGATGTTTGTTCCATTGAGAGTGAATGGGGCCTCTGGAACCATTTTTTATTTTATTTTCCTGAACCAAAAAAGGAAAACAGAAAATAAAAATTTCTTAGAATTCAATCTGAGCACTGTAATCAAATCCTGGACATATCAAGTCATTTGACTTTGAGTGAGACTTTCAGGAATTTAGTGTTCCCAGTAATTTTGAGTTGACTGCAGAAGATTGACTCAAAGTGATATTTTAATTCCTTTTTTGAGGTTTACCTACATGGAAAACTAACTCAGAAGAACATTACAGTGGTTGTGATGCTAGATTTCATTTTAAGACTACAGAAATGCTCTTAATATTAGAGAAGAATCTTTAGTATTAGGCTGGTGCAAAAGCAAATTACAACAAGAGACAATGAACCAGATAAGGCACTTGCATTGGCCTACCGTGATTCATTTTCCAGCTCTGCATATGTGGTTTCCCAAGCACATCTGTGAGTGATCCTTGAGACCAGAACCAAGCATATGCCTTCAGCACGGTAGGTGTGGCACAAAAACTGTAATTAAAAAAACTGAATCGGTGAAGTACACACCTAGCAAACAATAGAACCAATGAAATGTATACCTGCTACCTAAATTTTCTCTAAAGCAGTCTCCCATTCAATTTAGAAAGCATGACTTTTATATTCAAATGTTCCTGATTGGGCTGGAGAGAAACAACAGGGGACATATCCCTCATGCCACATACCATCCCCTGGGCACTGCTAGGAGTGATCCCTAAGCCTAAGGAAAGAAGGAATTACTGCAAACAATGTCTATAGCTCCAAACAAATAAATCTGAAAACAGAACTAAAGTATGCTTTTGTGACAATGCATGCATTTTCTGTTTGCTTAATCTATTCTCTTTCTTTCTCTCCTTTCTGTCTCTGAATCCCTGTCTCTCTCTCTCTCTCTCTCTCTCTCTCTCTCTCTCTCTCTCTCTCTCTCTGTACCCCCTCACTTTAACTCTCTTTCTCTCTCTTCTACCTTTTCGTTTTACAAAGTCACTTGCCTGGGGTGAAATGAGGAAAAGAAGAAAAGCTTGAATTTAAATAAACAGATCTAGTGGTATCCTGAGGCCACCACAAGTTAGAAGTTTTTAGAACATTTTGCCTGTCTAATTAATACCATTACATTCACATGCATATTAAGTTAAATGGATTTATTTTGTGTACCCTTCTCAAGCTTGACTTTGAAAGTCTTTCTCTCTCCTGGGAGATTTGGCATTGTGTGAAGAAACTTGGAATTTC
This sequence comes from Cryptotis parvus, assembly GCA_021461705.1. NCBI lineage: Eukaryota > Metazoa > Chordata > Mammalia > Eulipotyphla > Soricidae > Cryptotis > Cryptotis parvus. The sequence goes on from JAJIBD010009822.1 coordinate 29,105, forward strand.
ATTAACAATATACTGTCTATTCAGATATCTGTTTTAAGTAGTCTCAATAGTAAAATTGACCCACTAGAGATGTAATCATTTGTGTGTGCTTTATGTGATTCATATGAAACTCAAGATTTTTGAGTTCTTAGCAAAATACCACTTCCTGTTTTTTTGAGAAAAAAAATGGCATAAAAAGTCATATAAAGAGACTCATAAGGCCCTTGGACATCAAATAGCTCTTACAAAACAACATTTTAATGAATTAAGTGTAAATGAATCAGAAACATGTGGACTGAATTTCCCTTGAAATACCCATGGGTTTAAAAATTAAAAAAAAAGAAGAAGAAGAATTGCTTGGCAAAAGATCATGTGCATTTTATTGAGCTCAAGTCTTTAAAAAAAAAAAAAAAGGAAAATGAAGACAGCCTGGATTTGGTTGACTGAAATAAGAAAACACTTCCATAACCTTTATTTATTTATTTTTAATTCTACAAAAGTTTAATTAAAGGTATAATGGTTTCTTCTTGGGTGCCAGATTCCATTGTAAGGCCATTTATTCAAATACATTAACATTTTGATTAATCAGAACCCTCAAGTCATGGATTCCTTTTCAAGGCCAGAAGTTGTGGTCCAAAAGAAGAACCAAAAACTGTAGTTCAAATAAAGTTCATTACAGCTGAGGTAAAGAAAACAGCAAGTGTTCAGTTCACTAACCAAGAAGATCCTACTTCCAAAGGCCTGGTTAGCTACCCACTGAATAAAAGACTAGAAAAACAGTCATCCAAGGATCAGAGTGCAGAAGATAAGGAAAGCTGGATTAAATGGAAAAACCTGTGAGGAAGAACTAGGATGCAAGGAAATAGTTGACAGAAAGAAAATAAAAAGAATGAAAGTTTTTAAGTGTAAGCTATAAATCTCCCAAATACAGCAGGGGTGTCAGTACTGAAAAACTTCTAGAGACTGTAATAGCAAGACAAATAGGAATATTCAAAGCAGTCTTCAAAATACAAAATTTAATCTATTATTTAATCTTTTAAATCTTTTATTTATACAAAATTCCATCTGCATTTATTTGTGGGCTCTTGGCCATAGCAGATTCCACATGGTGAACTCACACTAAACATACTTCACTTTACAAACTCTATAGAACTCTGAAAATTGAAGTTAAAGTGAAACTATGTGAATAAAGGAAAGAAACCTGGTCTTAGAATAACATCGATTATCCCCTTTGTCCAAAGTTAGCTGAAAGTTTTTTTCATTAACTTTACAATGAAGCAAAACTAAATTAAGCAACATTAATGAGGACCTACTGTGTTAGATTGTACCTGTAAACTGCTGAGGTGTGTTCTTTTTAAATCACATATGTACATAATGTAATATACTAAAGATTATATAATGTATGGTTCATTTTGCATAGAGTTATATTCAGATAGTTATATTCAGATATCTGTCCCTTGAGGTGTTGCAGGTGTGGCTGTGGTGCCCGGTTGCATTGGCAGGTAGCAGATAGGAGACAGACTTGTCTACACCCCAGGTTCTGCTTCATGGGCCCTGGATGGTTGATGGTCTGACATAGAAAAAGACTGGAGCTCCCTGGGATGAACCCAGAGCCATGGCAGAACCTGGCAAGTTACCCGTGGTGTATTCAATATGCCAAAAACAGTAACAATAATAGGCCTCATTCCCAATGAATAGAGACGTTACTGGCACCTGTTGGAGCAAATCGATAAACAACATGAAGACAAGCACATCGGTGAGTGATATTCAGATAGACTCAGTATCTTGGCATAAAGATTATGAACTCACAAGATCCAGAATACATTGACTTGCCCTTGGAAAATAAATGCAATTTGAAGATGTCACAGTGAAGGAATGTTTGGTTAAATGACAACCTCTCCCACTTAAGGGAAAAAGAAAATTAACTTCTTTTCGATGGGTGATATCGGTCAATGGAGTTAAGCATAGTGTGTGGTAGGGGCAGGGAAATTTATATTCATATTCTTTGTGTTTTTCATATTAAAGAAGAGTTACTCTGATATTCATGGAGGCAGCCAGGAGGGTGGGTTCTAGTTCTGGTCTGCCTTCCCCAAAGAGCCTAGCAAGAAGCCAGAGGAACCCTCATACCATGAGGGCTGCCATTTTCAACATCTGGACTCCACAGCTCATCAGAGCTCCATCCAGCAGAAAGGTGATCTTTCCCAGTCTTGCATGGCCACTTTGCCCTGCTTGGTTCATCAATAAATGTATGAGATGAGAGGCTACTACAAGAATATCCCTCCTGCACTGCAGAGTCTGGCAAGTAACCGGAGTTTTATTTATGCCAAAACCCAGTAACAATTATAGACCTCATTCCCATGACTTGAAGGGAATGGTTTGAGGCTCTTCATATTCCTGGAAGATGCCCTGGGCTATACACTAGCATGTGAAAGGACATATGGATATGTTACTGGTGCCCACTCAAGCAAATTGATGAACAACAGGAAGATAAATGCTAAGTGATACTCTGACATAAAGGATGTTTGTACCTGGGAAATGTTTATCAATTAAATATTATCTATTGCTAGAACCTGTATGAAAGGGTAGTATTCTTACTATGTAAAAATTATTTGAGAAAGTTGATTATTTAACAATAATTGAATGGTCATAGATTTTAGTTGAAAGGTAAATATATGTTACAAGAACCTGAGATATGATTTTCTGCCTTTCACCACACACAAACAATTATTATGGTAATAATATTAATATTATAACATATTAATATAATAATAATATTATTATTATGGTAATAATAATAATAAAGTTAACACATCTTGGAAAAGCAAATCCTGTTTTATTCTAAATATTGTTAACAGTAAAAGACATATATAAAATACTCCAAGGTCAGAAAATGTAAGATACAAATGATGACATAATAATAACATGACAAGTGGAAGTCAAAATTTTGTCAACAAGTGATAGTCTGTTGGAAGACATGCCCTGGTGGGCTCCTGGTCACAGCTGCACAGAACTTCTGCATCTTGCCTGGAGCTGTCTCCCATATGTCACATTGTAGACAGGGGGACAGGAAGACAGTTTGGATCTGCCTCTATGTGGTGGAGTATTCTTATCATGAATTCTATGCTAACTGGCCAAATTATTTTCTCTCATACTTCCAGGATTCTCTCAGTGGGACTAGACGATTTTACCAGAATTTCCCTGGCTGCTTTTGGATCATCCTTTAAATAAATTGAAATAAAATAGCCCTACAAGATTATAGAGGAATGCTGTTTGCCTCCTGGTAGGCAAGCATGGCTCTCAGTAATTCTAAATGTTAGTACCTAGAACTACCCTAAAGAAAAGGATCTCGTGGAAGTTTAAAGAAATATACATCTGACTGTAGAATATTCATGGTATATATATATATATAATATATATTATATATACATATAAAGAATATTAAGTTATATATATGTAAATTAAGTTATATATGTGAATATATACCTTATACCATATATATGAATTTATATTCATATATATTCATATATATTGTATAATATATATTCATATATAACTTAACTTATGTTAACATAAGTTAAGTTATATATATGAATATATATTATACAATATATATGAATATATATGATATATAACTTATTTTATAATATATTTTACAATATATAACTTATTTTATATATATGCATGTATATCACTGTCACTGTATCACTGTCTTCCCGTTCATCATCGATTTGCTCGAGTGGGCCCCAGTAACATCTCCATATGTCCTGTCTCATGCTAGTAGAGCCCAAGGTATCTGCTTGCTCCAGGAACATAAAGAGCCTCAATCCATTCCGAATGAGGTCTATAATTGTTACTGGTATTTGGCATATATATCAAATACAACACGGGCAGCTTGCCAGGCTCTGCTGTGCAGGTACCATACTCATGTAGGCATCTCTAAGTCCAGCATTTATTGATGAACCACGCGGCCGCGGCTGCGGAGAGCCGGGTGCTGATAGGCTGGTCTGCTGGGTGGAGGTCTGATGAGAGATAAGTCTGGATGTGGAAAATGGAGGCCCTCATGGAGTGGGGGTCGTCTGGCTTGTTGCGAGGCTCTGCTGGGGTGGTGGGCCAGGGCTAGAACCCACCATTCCTCCCAGGCGCCTCATGAGCAGCTGGTCACAGGGAGAGCCAGTAGCAGCTCTGCCCCATGTCTTCAAGTCTCTGGACCAGCATACCTAAGCCAGATTTAAGATAGACTGCTGCAGGGTGGAACTCAATGAGCCGGGCGCTGATAGGCTGGTCTGCTGGGTGGAGGTCTGATGAGAGAGAAGTCCGGATGTGGAAAATGGAGACCCTCATGGAGTGGGGGTCGTCTGGCTTGTTGCGAGGCTCTGCTGGGGTGGTGAGCAGGGCTAGAACCCACCATCTGTCCCGGGCGCCTCGTGAGCAGCTGGTCACAGGGAGAGCCAGTAGCAGCTCTTCCCCCATGTGGTTTGGGCGCAGATGATCTCTGTCTGATGATGATTAGGCCAGACGATGTCCTTCATGCCCACCCAGGGACGCCAGGTGTCGGGGAACAGCCGCCGGGGTCCCTGACAGTGTCAGGACAGAGGTTCTCTTCTACCTCCGAGGATGCCAGGAGAACAGATGAAAACTCACGAGTCCCGTGCAGTTCCAAAAAATAGCGTTTAATAGTACAAAAGCTCTTCCACAGCAATCCAATATAATGAACAAACTCTAGCTCTGGTCTGAACTTAGACCATACAAAAGGGCCTAAGTATCCCACCAAAGAGAGAGGATCTCACCCGAGCTGAGTCCTACCCAGAAGGAGGAGCAAAAGGCCAAAGAGCAAAAAGCCAAAAGCCACAGGAGCCAAAAGCCGAAAGCTAAAAAGTCCCCAAAAGGTAAAAAAGATATATATATGCCTTTCCCCCATATTAATCCTGAGGTACATTTCATCATTTCATCTCTGGTGCCCTGAACCCTACCTTAAAAGTGCCTGCAGGAATACTTGTAAGGCAGGTCTTGGCTCTGGTGAATTAGCATTTGAAAGGTCTGGTCAGGTTTGTGCACCTGGAAGTGACTGACTTGGACCTGACCTAGACCTGTCCTCCTGGGTTCAGTGGGGGAAACAAGGGATATAAAAGAAGTGGCTCTCTTTCACTTGCTCTCTTGCTCTCTCACTCTCTCTCTCTCTCTCTTTCTCTCTCTTCTTCCTCATCTCCCTACCTGCTTGCTGTCTGAGTATGCTCTCCGGCCTAAGCACATGGTTCAGGTCCAGTGGCCATCTTGACTTAGGATCCTGATCTGAGCATGTGGTCAGAAATTGGAAGTTTGGGGTTTTTCTGTCCTTGGATTGTAATGCCAGAACCTGGTTAAGTAAAGCTTTTTGGAAATTTTACTGGGTTCATGATTCAAGGATGTTCATAATTGGGGCTCTGACATACAGTGTTCCAGCACCTAGCCCTCCACCAGTGCCCCATTCCCGCCACCAATGTCCCAACTCTCCCTCCCACCCAAGCCTAGCCCGTCCCTATACCAGGTACCTTTTCTTTCTTTCTTTCTTTCTTTCTTTCTTTCTTTCTTTCTTTCTTTCTTTCTTTCTTTCTTTCTTTCTTTCTTTCTTTCTTTCTTTCTTTCTTTCTTTCTTTCTTTCTTTCTTTCTTTCTTTCTTTCTTTCTTTCTTTCTTTCTTTCTTTCTTTCTTTCTTTCTTTCTTTCTTTCTTTTTCTTTCTTTCTTTCTTTCTTTCTTTCTTTTTCTTTCTTTCTTTCTTTCTTTCTTTCTTTCTTTCTTTCTTTCTTTCTTTCTTTCTTTCTTTCTTTCTTTCTTTTTCTTTCTTTCTTTCTTTCTTTCTTTCTCTTCCTTCCTTCCTTCCTTTCCTTCCTTCCTTCCTTCCTTCCTTCCTTCCTTCCTTCCTTCCTTTCTTCCTTCCTTCCTTCCTTCCTTCCTTCCTTCCTTCTTTCTCTCTCTCTCTCTCTCTCTCTCTCTTTCTTTCTTTCTTTCTTTCTTTCTTTCTTTCTTTCTTTCTTTCTTTCTTTCTTTCTTTCTTTCTTTCTTTCTCTCTTTCTTTCTCTCTCTCTCTTTCTCTCTCTATCCCTATTTCTGTCTCTGTATTTCTCTCTCTTTTCTTATACTTTGTGACTTGCCATACAGATGTTAACGGTTTATGATGTAAGTCTCTATGTGTATATTCAATAGTGAGTTCTAGTATGACATTATAATTCCTCATTCCACATTAACCTTCCCAGTTCGTTGCAATTACAATGATCATTATGGTATATAAATGTGAATGATCCTGGGAAGGACCTGGTCCTAGAATACATTATTATCTAAGCCTCTTGCACAGCTGTGGCTCTGGTCTGTCCCTTGTCTGGTTTAGCTGGTTGTGAAGGCTCCGAGCCTGTATCCACACCCACTGATATGGAGTGGGCGTTGCTCAAATGCCCGCTCCAAGTCTGGCCAGTGTCTGCTTTACCCTAGGAGCTACGTTGGGCCCCCACCAGGACTGAGCAGTGTCCCCTTCTTTGAACGTCAAGGAATTGGGAGAAAGTTACACCTGAGAACAAGATTTTACCTTTAATGTTTTCTGATTGCCATTGCTTTCCTCTTTAATACTGATAAGCCTTTGATACTGTGGATCGACATAAGGCAACAAATTTCTTGATTTCCCCAAACTCTATGAATTACAAAGTGGTTCATAATGGTGTTTTTGACAACATTCCATCATCAATCCTTCCACCAGCCTCACCTCTCATCCAGCAGTGTTCTTATGTCTCGTCACTGGCACACCCCCCACTCCCTCCCTAACCCCAGCCTACAATTCCACTTTGGGATATTTACCCCTGTGACAGAAAAACATTCATTTGAAAGGACATATGCACACCATTATTCACTGCAGTTCAATAGCTAAGATTTGGAAACAATCAAGATGTCCAACAACAGATGAGTATGTCAGGAAGATGTAGTATATATATATGTATATATATATATATATATATATATATATATATATATATATATATACACATACACACACAATTTAATACCAAGGCTGGGAATTTCCATATGTTGTTGAAAACTTGCTCATTTCTAATATTAAAGCCGTTAGTTCACCTTCCTCCTAGTTATAGAGTACATAGGCTGTTTAGACACGAACATGACAATATATATGAGGAATAATTTATTCGGGACCACAATTTTGCTATGTTTTTGCATTCTTTCAGTTTTGGAGCCACACCCACTGGTACACAGGGTTTACTTCTTGCTCTTGATAAATGTTTATATTTAGATAAGACAATTTTCCCGAGGATGTTTAGCAGTTTCCTCTCACTTTGCTTGAAACTATCATGTTGCCATTTGAATCAGCTTTTATGAACTCAAAATAATCTTCTAAATAAGGTAATGAGTCTCAGAAAAAGATTTGGCTTGGAATTTAATTCTTGAGTACAATGAATTCCATGCTTTTTATGAAATAATTTGAGTTTATTATTTATAGTATAGGTGAATGACTATATTCCATGGCAATAGTTTTGGCAAAGTTGTTATTTTATAGCTTAGCACATGATGTGTGCAGATATGAGTGTGTGTGTGTGTGTGTGTGTGTGTTTGTGTGTGTGTCTGTAGATTTGGAGATGGGACATGAAAGGAATTGCAACAAAGCAAGCCCAAATGGAATTATTTGGTGCACACATCTTATGCTTCTGTATCTTATTCTGTTATCCTGAAGTTCCCTTGTGGAAATAGGGTAGCTTCATTTAATATATTAGTAAATGAAGTAAAGTAGCTTTGTATGCAAATTCTTGATGTTGTTCCTCTATTATCAAAGGCCATTCAACTGCAAAAGTGCATCTCATCTTACACCTAGGGTTGTTTAAGAACTTGATCCTTGGGAACACCTGCTATTAACATGACTTGAAGTTTTCTGAGTTGCTCTCCCTCACCCCAACTTTGGATGCTGTTTCACCCAGCTGCTGATAATTAGAAAAACAAAGCAACCTCTTCCGTGAAAGCTGGCCTCGCAGAAAGTCAAAGGAAAAGAAAGCCAAAAAACACGACAGGCCTTTTGTTTTAAACCAGGAGGCACCCGTGACTATACTTCCCCTGACAGCAAAACCACAGGAATGGATTAATATCACTAACCACAAGAGACCTTTGTGCATGAACTGTAGAGAGAGGGCATGAGAAGAATATTCATCTATGATGTATGAGCTTATATTTTCTGAAAAAATTTAAAAGCCACAAGTATCTGAATCATTGCATTATAAATGTAGCAGTCACAGAAGATGAATAACATAGTTAAGTATCTAGAGCTGACTCTTTTTTCCCCCAGGAGTTTCTATTTTTAGCTGAGAAGGTTTTTTAAGATAGTATACAAAAGAAGTATGTTATATAAACAGAGCAGACCGAAAACAAAGTTTTCGGTCTTAGAACTAGATAAACTCCTTCGATTAATCATGAACTTATCTATAAACATATTACATAGAATATTTGTTCATATATGTGTGCAATATGTAGAGTTAATATGTATGTGTATGTATACACATATAGGGCAATGAGAATCAAAAACTTAAAACTTATGTCACTGTTTAAATACTTTTTAAATGAAATCCGTAAACAGAATTTTATTTTAACGTAATACTTTCAAATAGTAAAATTAAAGCACCTTTAAGCATTCTAATACAGTACCAATATTTCTTTGTTTTCTAAAATACAGATGAGATTTCCTAAAACACTTCTGTAGACACTATATATGTATATATACATATATATAAACTAAACCTAGGAAATCATTCACTAACATTTCTAAATTAATATCAGATTTTATAAGAATTTGACTTAACTTCCGAAAACCTATCAGCACTTATTACTTTTGTACCTGTACAAAATTTGTAATTAAAACTGCTTAAGATTCCCCAAACTACAAGTTATAAAGGAAAGTAATACTATTTTTTTGCATGATACCTTTATGCATTATATACCCCAGCATACTATATGGTTCCTCAAGCACTGCTCAGAACCATGAGTAACCCCTCAGCATCGCTAGGAGTGACCGGTGTGACCCTAACCCTAACTCTCCTCCCACACATTCCTCAACCTGCCCTCTCCAAAAAATAAAGAACACAGTGACTTTGTTATCAACCAACACATATTATAGAAATGAGGAAAATGAATATAAAAAGGAGAAAGGTTCAAGGATTCTTAATACTACAGATATTCACTGGTAAAATTAAGACTAATAAAAGTCACTGGTAGACAGTTGTCAACTCTAAGAAAACAATTCAAAAAGACCAAGTGAAAAAGTAAAACTTGAAATTGCAACAATTTGGTATAAATAAGAAGCACTGTTTTAGTTCTTTGAGGAAACAAAGGTAGAAGAAACAGCATTTCTTTCTAAGATGCTGGTTCAATAAAGAACATGTTAGACAAAGAGAAAATTAGTATTCAGTTCATCAATAATTTGATGTATAATAATTACCTTACTGTACGACAATACTGGATATTTATTTTTTTACTTCTGTATTGTGCAAATATATAGTGCTATGTAAGTAAAAATGTAATAATATTTTACATTTTTACTGGTTTTGGCATATTGAATATGCGGCTACGGGCACACCTCTTTGACTCCACCGTTCTTCCTGCATTGACATACGCCTCAGAGACCTGGGCCTTACGAAAGCAGGATGAAAATACCATTTGGGTCTCCCAAAGAGGAATCGAAAAGAGCCATGTTTGGAATATCACACCTCACTCAAGTTGTAGGCAGGCAGACAGGGGGCGCCACATGGCAATAAAAATTCCTAAAGAAGAAATAAAACTGGTCCTTCATCGATCCAGAGTCACACCTGTTGTCACACTGAACCAGACTTGATAAGGCCACTATCAACAACAGACCCTGAGAGAGCTGGATCAAGCTTTCTCTGCAATTCGGCTACATTCTAGGACAGAAGATCCAGCAGGAACAGCGGTCAAGAAAAGGAGATTTTCAAAGAAGACCACTCCCAAAGTCTATTCCCTTGGCAAAGGCCTTAGCAACCTAAGTTGGCGCCCCATATGGGAGTATCTTGGGAAGAAATCTATAAAAGTCGTCCTGACCAAAGGACAGCGCACACATGCTGCATGGACACACATGCTACCTGAGCCCATGTGGCCGAGCACATGTGCTACCTGAGCACGTGTGTTGCCCGCATCTCCCCCTCTTGAGATGTGTACTCTCTCTCTCTTTTCTCTCCCCTCCCCCTCTCCTAAAACCTCCTCAATAAAACCTATTTTACTTCACTGCTCATCGACTCCTGAAAATTCTTTTTCTGCGAGAAAGACAAGAACCCTGAGGCAGACCTGGGTAAGGCCTTGGACTGACTTTTCTTTCTTGCAAAGAGCAATTCCTCGCTCCAACCTGAGTCCGTGGCTCCCCGAGAAACCTCGGGTGGTGGGGGATCAACTCCCGTGCCTAGAGATCAAGCGGACATCAGGTGTGGCTTGACGGCCACCTCATGGGGCTGGTGGGGCTCAGGCCCACGCTGTGCAGGGGCTCATCGCAGACTTTATCAGTCCTAAGCCTGCCCAGCAGGTCCCGGGTGGCAGAGGCAGCTGGAGAGAAAGCAACCATCTCTCACCCCTTTGGGCCTCACGTAAGTCACCCGTGGGGTCCACCTGCAACAAAGTGAGTGAGGGAATCTGGAGTTCTGACCTCCGTCGCTATTCTAAAAACAAGGACACTGTCTCATCTACCAGAACATCGAAAATCAGATGGGCTGGTCATATAATGTGATCTGGAGATGACCATTGGACTAGAGCTGTTACCAATTAGATCCCACCAGTCGCCAAAAGATCACGTGGCCACCCACCTGCAAGATGGTCAGACTTCCTTATCAGGACCCTAAACAAACAGTGCGAAGCTCTTAATATCCCAGAAACATACAGATGTCATTGGGCTACATATGTAATAGGGTCAAATGGAAATATTACTGGCTCCCGCCGAGCAAATCAATAAATAACGAGATATCAAGTGATCAAGTAATAGTATACTAAATATATGTCTAGGTTGGTCCATTTCAACCAGATGCCATTGGGCTACATTGGCACATGATAGGGTCCAATGGAAATGTTACTGGCGCCCGCTCGAGCAAATTGATGAATAACGGGATTCAAGTTGGTCCATTGTCAAGCTATCTTATTTTCCAAACAGATCTATTATTCATTAGGTTTCTATAAATAGAAAGAAGGCAAATTAATAATACTAATGTGAAAAGCATAGCAATAGGTATAATCATTGATTCATTTTAAATAACAATGCATCTTACAGTACTCATTATAACAACTCCAGAAAATAAGTAACATGTCAACTTTGTTTTGAAGGAGAGTAAACTGAGACCCAGAGAGTTTATGATAAATTGTCTCAAACCATAAATGCAATAGATGACAAAAGCTATATCTGAACTCTCGAAATTCTGAGATATCCTTTATCTCATCTGAGAATCCCAGAGTAACAAAAGGCTTAACTTCTGTTTGAGCATATATCTTTTCAATGTAGCGTTAAACATAACAGCTGAGACATGGTTCTCCTAGGTAGAAAACAAATCTCTGACAGAGGGACATTGATATTTAAGGTTAAAATTCATTAGGGGGAACAGAGGGAAAACTATTCCTTAAGGCTTCCTGTCGGTTGCTGCCAAACATGGTGCCATGAAGATTGTGTTTAGAGTTCTGCCAAAAATTCGAATTTCCAGTAAAGTGCATTTAACATATGCTTCTAAAGCAATGGGTACAGGAAATTCGATGAAAGAACTAAAAGGCAGTGTATTCCGAGACCTTCATAAAGTCATGACGGCTAAGAAGGGAATGAAAATTTTTAATTTGAATCAGTGTGGTCAGAGTTATCATCTGATCTGTTAGCTAATTTGGATATGCCAACTCCTCACAGATGGTGAAGACTGTGTTTGGACACCGATAAGTCATTTACTGCTGTCAGTAGTGTGAGTTACCCAAGAAAAATCAAATCTCATCCATGTCTACAGCAAAGATTGGAGCAAGATGAAAGAGCTTATGCACCTATAAAGATCCAGGAGCTGACAGTGCGGCCCAAGCATCAGAGATATCCAGAAGAGACCTTATACCGTAGGAATAATATAAATGAAGAGATTATGTGCTTATAATAGTTCTTTGAGAGAAGTGACCCTCCTGTTGGCACTACATGAAACTGATTTTAATCAGTATAATGGGGGCATAGATAGATGCTTTGTGAAAGAAAAGATTTCATAATAGAACTTTTAGGAAGGAAAACTCTTTTTTCTTTTTTGTGTGTGACTAGCTCTCATAAAAAAGAAAAAAGCAAGAACTATAGTGATGAACTGTGGGTAATAGCTGTTTGATGAAAGGAAAGATGGGGGTGTAGAAAGATATATTCTAAGCAAGAACTGTAAAAACCCAACCTGGTTAATTTGCTGCAAAATTGTTTCCCATTGTAAGCTACCAAAAATTCAAAGAGGATACAATTTGGTCTAGGGAAATCACACAAAATAAATATCTAACATTCTTGAAAGTTGCATTAACCCACATCACAAAGAATGTAAAACACTGAGTCAGACTGAAAATAAATCTACTTCTTATATTATTATCTTTCTTCTTGAAAATTGGCGGAGTATCATCATACTATTCATTATTATAATAATATTATTATATTATTACCTCAAAATATTTAGTGGATTTAAAGTGCTTTTTTTTAAAGCGTAAGCTTACATTTGTCTCAAGTAATGTTATATAAGAAATAGGAAAGGCTTTAACTCTTAGAGTAATCCAAAGTTTACATTCATATCCAAGTTTTAAATTTCTGAAGACATATCAGTTTTCTCTCAGATGTAAGCAACCAGTTTGCTGACAACTCATTTTGTCACAAAGTAACTCGACAAATTATTGCCAGTGCTATTGATAGCGCAGTGAGGTCTGACTTTAGACCCAGTAATCATGATAAAGATAGGAAAGAATTAAGTGGAAATCAGAAGTTATAGTATGTTCAAATAAAATTGCAGCATCAATTTAAGCACTTAATTTTAAAAAGAAAAATGACACTCCCATATATAATCTTACATCAGGCATTTTGAGACATGACCACTTTGGATTACTAATGAGTTTTGATATTTTATATTTTGAGCCCTCCATATGCTCAAAGGCAAAATTAGACTCTCTTCAAAACATGTTACAATTTTCTTATGAAAAGGTCATTCTCCACAGGCCTTAATTAAAGTGATAAATCAAAAAAAAGTGTGGTAAAGAATAAAAACTAATTCAGCAAACAATGGATTCAACTGGGGAGCAGGGGGTGGAAGGAATTTCTAATTGAAGCTTATCTTCAGACATAACTGGACACAGTAACCCAAGTTTCAATTAATTAAGAATTTCAAAAAGAAAACATGCTAAAGGGCTAGTTCTAAGGAAAATGTTAAATATTAACTCTGGATCTTGACTGGGTCAAAAGTTCTTAAGTTACATAGGTTCCAATAATCTTTTATTGCTTTAGGAAGCAAATATTAATTTTTAAAAAATTAGCAATGTTTCCAACTATTACAAATTAAATACAACACATTACACTGTAAATGTTAAGCACTAATGAAAAACACTATAATTAAATACCAGGTTATTTTGGATCTCTGCCACATTATAAATGGGTAGGATAATAGTTTTTAATTTATCTAAACTACCGAACTATTATGACTACAGTAAACAGAAAGCATATAAAATTAAAATAATCTTCCTACCCAAGTACATTTACAAAAAATTTTTATAAAAATAAAACTATATTATACTCAAAATAGATAAATTTTCCTTCCTTCCTTCCTTTATTCCTTCCTTCTTTCCTTTCTTCTTTCCCTCTATCCTTCCTTCCTTTCTTCTTTCATCCTTTATTCCTTCCATCCTTTTTCTTTCTGTCATAATAAAGATAAAGTAAGTTATATTGAGAGAAATAATAATAGAGAAAATCTATTTTCTATTTTCATTCTTATTTATAAAATTATCAAGTATTATATTTAAACATTAATGGATTTTTTCATGATATATCCACTTTGGAAATGAAAACAAAAATTGAAAAAACAAGTGACTATATTGATCTTAAAATCTGTATTACAAAATAAATGAGGCCTAAAATTTAAAGATACTGTGCTCATTTAGAGAAAGTGCTTGCATCTCTTACATATTGCCCATCCCTTTAAGAGTTATGGGAGATCTCATTTAAGGGATGAAAGGATGACCAATCCCCAAGATATTTAAACTACTCTAAAAACACAACATCACCAAAAATATGAAAAAATAAGGAGAGATTTTTCCCAGTTTTTTGACATGTGCCATTCTCATTGGTATGATATGGTATCTCATTGCCATCTGTATTCATAAGAAGTAACGAGTACTGTTTAATGTGCCATTCACCTGTCTTCTTCAAAGAAGTGTTTGTTCCTTTACTTCACCCATGTTTTTTCAATCTGTATTGGTGGAATGTGGTAGAAAATAAGAACTCTCATTCAATGCTATTGGGAATATCATCTAGGTGCAGACACATTGGAAAAAATTATGAAGATATCTCAGAAAAAAACTAATAATAGAACTACTATCTGACCAAAACATTTCATTTCTTGGTATCTATCTCCAAAACAAAAGACCTATGCATAATATTATTCATTGCTATATTTAGGGGATAGCATATAGGGTCAAACCAAGTTTCCAAAGACAGAGAAGTAGATAATGGAAGAACAATAAGTACAATTAAATACTATGCAACTAACAGGGAGCAATGAAATATAATTCTATTCAACTCAAATGAACTCATGAATATCAAGGTTATGAGCCAAATTAGGAAGAAAGGACAAATGCCAGATAATCTATCTTATTTGTGGTATATAGAATGACAGTGCAATGACAGGATTTCTAAATTTCTTGAACCCTGGCTTAAAGAAACGAGAAGAACAGGGAAGGAAAGAAATCGAGATTGAGGGTAGCAGTAAGAAATGGTTGACAGGAAGTAGCAAGTCAGCAGCCAATGCTTCCTTCCACATTGGTGATGTAGAGGTATATGGACATGTCTAAAACTCAAAGCCAGCAACATCACAAACAGGAAATCCAAAGCACGATAGCTAAACTTTAAAATGTGCCTGCAAGGGCCAGGTTGGGAGGGAAACCTGAGAATATTGGTGGATAGAATTTGACACTGGTGGTGGCATTGATGGTGGAACATTGTTGGAAACTCTGTTGTGAGTAACTTGCTAAATCATGGTGCCCCAATTGAAATTTATTTACGTAAAACATTTCTGAAAGAAAAAATTAGGAAAGCAGATAGATAGAGATAGAGATAGAGATAGAGATAGAGATATATACCCTCAAAGATGAACTAATGTTGGTCAACAGGCAAATAATTTCACATACACTGATTATGAAGGAGACACAAATCAAAATAGCAATCAGTTATCATTTCGCGCTAACTACACTAGTCATTATCAATGTTCACAATTAATTCCTTCTAGTAGTGATGTGGTGAAAAGGAACTCTCTCTGCTGGTAGAAATGTGGGCTTAGTTAATCACTGTATCACTGTCTTCCCGTTCATCATCGATTTGCTCGAGTGGGCACCAGTAACATCTCCCTATGACCTGTCTCATGCAAGTAGAGCCCAAGGGCACCTGCTTGCTCCAGGAACATAAAGAGCCTCAAACCATTCCATCAGGTGATGGGAATGAGGTCTATAATTGTTACTGGTATCTGGCATATCAAATACGACACGGGTAGCTTGCCAGGCTCTGCCTTGCAGGTAGCATATAGGGCTTAGTTAATAGTCTCTGAAAAACACTTAAGAAACTTATAAACTTATTAAGCTAGTACTTCCATAATAATCTGATATCAATTCTAGGTATTGACCCCAAAACTAAAAATCATTCATCTGAAAGTAAGTAGACACAGTTATATTCACTGAGCTATTATTTACTGTAGTAAAGATCTGGAAATAATCCAAGAGCTCATTGGAAAATCATTAGTAGAACTATAAGGCTGATACTAAATTTCTATGACAACATATCCCAGTGCTACTAATAAATTTCTATGATAGGGGCCAGATCTATCACACAGCAGGTAGGGCATTTGCCTTGCATGCAGCTTACCTAGGTTCGATCCCTGGTGTCCCATATGGTCCTCCGAGCACTGCCAGTAATAATTCTTGAGTGCAGAGCCAGGAGTAAACCATGAGCATTGCTGGATGTGACCCCCCAAAAAGGGGAAAATTTCTATGCATATCTACTATTTATGTGTATATATGTATCATATCCTTATGATACATATATACACATAAATAGTAGATATGTATTTACTTGATCTTGATCGCTTGACATCCTGTTATTCGTTGATTTGCTTGAGCAGGCACCCGTAACATTTCCATTTGTCCCTATCACATGTATACACATACATATGCACACATGTACAGATCTATCTATCTATCTATGTATATATATATATATCACAAAGAAAGATACGATATGATCTTACTCACACCCAGAATATAAAGAAGCAAAGCAGTGAATTACAAACTCCAATAGAAACCAAGCCTAAGATCTGACTGATAGAATTGTTAAGCGAGGAAACGTGGACAGGGGGAAATAGAGAGGGACTCTTGTCAATTGGTGGGTGTCATGTAAGAGGAATACAAGGATAAGAGAATAATATTTGTGCATTTAAATATGATAAAAATTAATGTAAAGGAAAGACATCTAGGAATTTTATTGACATATTCTAATGAATGTTATCAGGCAGAGATGTATATGAAATTATGTGGCGAACATGGTAAAAATTGCAACATATTTTTACCTTTGCAGTTTTTCAAGTTTTTTTTTGTAAAAAATGTGTTCCTAATATTCTAAATTGAGTAAGTTGAAGTAGATAAAGCAGATATAACCCTTCCTCACCCCCCCCAAAAATGTTAGAATAAATTTCCTAGAACCTAAGAAAACTTACACTTTAGGTTTTTTACAGAAATAAAAAAAAACCATGATGCAGGGTATTCCTTTTGATCAGATTTGACTTTTTCTTTGTTGGGAGTGGTAATAAAAAATAGTCACCTATGGCCATTTATACCTATAGAATTACTAAATATTATATTCAAACACAAAACTGATAACTAGATAAAAACCTTAGTAACAAACATCTCCTTAACAACTTGTTCACTTAAGATTAAAAACTGGGAAAAGCTTTGAGAGGGATAATTTTAATTCTCTGACAAGATAACCACATATTTACTTTTTTTACCTTGAATGCATTTTAAGTAGATAATAAAAATTTATTTGACAATAGGTTTATGTTATGCAAGTCAAATTTCTTTGAATTTTTCTTGTATAAGTCTGTTCATTGTGCACAGAAAATGAGTCAAAGACTTAGAACTAAATAGGAAGTTGACCTTATAAACATGACAATCCATCCAGAAATGCCTTAACAAGCTGGCATCTTCCTTAACATAAGAGTTAGCGCCGCTAGTAAATTTCTATGACAAGCCATGAATCATACTTTTTTTTTGGTTTTGTTTTGAATCATTGTGTGGTGGAAGTGCTAGGTAGTTTTTTTAGTGAATAAAAATGGTTTTATTTAAGAAAATTTGGAGAAATGTGAGGGGAAAGAAAAGAGAGCTGTGTTCAAGAGAGAACACAATCTTCCACAGAAGAGGCAAAGCCTAGGTAGCTCTTCAGTTAAAAATGACTGCTTCTTAAATACAATTACCAAATAAAGGAAAAAACATCTTTATGACATGTCTCTAGAACCATAAGTAGAATAAAGGAAAATTATTAAGAAAAGAACATACAGGATCAACTCTGTTGTCCTTTAGAGAATCAGACACTTATTTTTTAAAAGATTTCTTTGTATTTTACTGAGGTAATGTACTCCTACAAGTCTACCATATCCCTATTAGCATCAAATTGCCAGTTATTTCTCTGACCCTAATGCCCCATGACCCTTCCCTATCACTTTCCTTTCCTTCACTCTCTTAAGCAGTCTAGTGGTTTGTTTTCATAAGACATTTTCAATCACCCTTGCTTAGTGTCTTCCTGCATGACATATGAGTTATCTCATCTGATGTTTGTTCCTTCCTTTGTGATTTGCTTGTTCTAACATGATACCTTTTAGCCCAATCCAAGGAACAAAGTTCAAGATTTCATATTTTCTTATAACTGAATAGCATTTGTTTGTGTAGACCACAACTCTATGTTATCATCACTTGCTGAGCACTTGGTTATTTGCACATTTGACAGTAGACAATAGAACTCTGATGACCATAGGTGTGCATATATGCATTTTTAAAATTTAGATTTTGTGTGTTTTGGGGTGAGATGTGAAGATATAGAATTCTTAGAAATAGAGCTTTAATGTTGGTCTAACTATCGTTATGTTTCATAATGTGTTTGAAACAGTTGGCATTCCCACCAGTGGTGAATCAGGGTTCTTTTGCACATACCTCTGCACACACTTGTTTGATATGCCTTTTGTATTGACCATTCTCGTAGTGTGAGTTGATATGTCACTGTCATTTTTCATTTGTATTCTTGTAAACAGGTGTTAATGAGCATAAGAGCATTGTCATTGATAATAAGCAATAATGTACCTAGCAGTCAACTGTTGATCTACTTTTGAGGTATTCCTTACAAGCTATTCTCCACATTTTTTGGGTTATTTTTCTTGGTTCTCGGTTGTTCAGTTTTATGAGATCTTGAATTTTTAAGATATTGAATTATCTTAAACATTATTCCTTTGGCAGATATATGGTGTGTAAATATTTTCTCCTATTCAATAACAGTGACTCTTTGTTTTTGTGACTTTTTTTTTTTGCAGTGCAGGAACTGGTGGGCTCAGGAAACCATGGCAGTACTGAGGAGTAACCTTGGGTTGGTGATGTGCAAAGCAAGGTTCCTCCCCCTTTGTATTCTCACGCAGCCTTATTTTCAGTGCTGATTGCCAAATCCAGCTCCTTTTTTGCAATAATAGCTAAGTATAAATTTTATGAATCTATAAATGCTGAACAAGTTTGTGGTTTCCTTGTGTTACGCATGCTATTTATTTTAATAGTACTAACAAAGAAAAAGTTGGTAAAGTTTTTAAAATTCTTAAATTTAAATAAATCACTATCCAATTGAGGATAGAAAACTTTAAGATGCACTTAGACTTTTTATATGAGTTGTAGCTAACAACGGTACATATCTTTTTATAAGGAGAAAAATATGTCAGGTCCCTAGATTGTTTTTGTATGTGTTTTATAGACACAATTTCATAACATATTTGGATAAATGACCTTTATAACATATTTAGATAAATGACCTTTTCTCTAGTTTCCAGTTAAGCTACTAAAATTTCTATTTAGGTATTTCTATTGGGTTACATAAAAGATAAAATGCTTTAACTCCATGTCATTCTGTGAGTCAATATAGGAGATATAAGTAACCAAAAATAGACAATAGTTTTTTTTTATAAAATAAGTTTCAATGTATGATTTTATGGTTGAACAAAGAAGAAACCATTGGTACATTCCATAGTTGGAGAGAAAATAGTTTTAATTGTGCGTTTGGTTGGTTTTGTTTGACATTTCTTTTCAGATAATCAAAATCAATGTGCTTAAAGCCTACTAAGTTCTATCCTAAATGATGTTTTAATAGACAAATTCTTATATGTATAATAAAATACCTGCACATACATATTTATTAATTACTATGCTGTTCGAATATTTTGTGACATTATGTCAAGTTTTTATAATATTCACTATCACTATCACTATCTTCCTGTTCATCACCTATTGGCTCCAGCGGGCCCCAGTAACATCTCCATATGTCCTGTCTCATGCTAGTAGAACCCAAGGGCATCTGCTTGCTCCAGGAACATAAAGAGCCTCAAACCATTATATTAGGTCATGGTATTTGGCATATCAAATATGACACGGGCAGCTAGCCAGGCTTACCTTGCAGGTGGCATACTCTTATAGTCACCTCTAAATAAAGCATTTATTGATGAACTGCAAGAGGTCGCGCCATCTCTCCTGGGAGCCTTGTGAGCGGCTGGGCACAGGGAGAGCAAGCAGCAGCTCTGCTTCATGTCTGTGAGACTCTGGATCAGCATACCTGGGCCAGGTTGAAAAAAAAACCAACTACTGCAGGGTGGGTGTCGATGACCTGGGCTGTGATAGGCCCGTCTGCTGGGTGGAGTTCTGATGAGAGGGGAAGTCTGGATGTGGAAAAAGACGGCCCTCATGGAGTGGGGGGTGTCGCCTGGCTTGTTGCAATTTTATAATATTAAAATAGTAAAATTTAACAGCAAGATTAACTGGAGCAATAGCATAGCTGGTAGGGCACCTGCCTTGCACGACTTTCGTGAGTTTCAACACCAGCACTCCATTTGGTCCCATGAGCACCTCCAGGAGTAATCCTTCAATCCCTGAGAAAACTGCCAGGAGGTAGCACAGAACACTGTAGAATATAAACCAAAAATATATAATATTGTCAATAAAGGCACTTAGGGAACTATTTCTTTGCTAAAAATACCAATTCTCTGTTAAGAGCTAGTATAGACGATGGGACAGAAAATCATGAAAGGAAGATCATGTTTCCTATGGGCTTGAATTCCTAACCATAACTGTAAATGGCTTCCATTTAAATGATTTAATACTCTGAAAATTTAGTCTTGGCTCTCTGTCAGCAGAAACCAGAGGGGTGAATGCGTGAAAGTGCACTCATACATATCTTAATCATTTTTATCTACTTTTGGTCACAAACTTGTTCAAGGTAAATATGTAGAAATGCTAAGGACGTTACAGTCTGTTATTGTAATCTTTTATTTTACCCTGACTTTTCTTGTTTAGCTAAGTCTATTTGTCTTTCAAGACACTACAGCAAATAACACAAGCTCTGGGAACCCTTGCATATAGTGGATGTTTGATATTGGACTCGCTTTTCTAAAGCTTTTCTAACCAAAAGCCGTATTGGTCTAATAAGGCTTTTCATATCACTCCATCCACCTTAGAATACTTTAGAAACATGACAATTTCTTTGTATTTGTTTTTAAAATTACATAATTGAATTACCATGTGATAGACAATATGCTATCTTTATTAAAATTTACCATTACGAGTCACAAAAATATCCTTCTTTACTTTTTCTTCCTCCTGCAAATGTCATTTCCATCCATTATTATAAACCCAAAATTATAGCTTCAGATGATTTCCCATATTTTATTTTTTAAGGAACTATAAATAAGTAAATAAAAGATTTACTCCATTATATTGTTTTTAAACACATACTTGATTTGTACATACGTTTTAAATATGTTTAACATAAACCATACCTTAATTAGTATATGTGCATATCAAATTTAAGAGAAAAATTATATTCAAGATAAACTATTCTTTTGCTAATGGTAATTAGATTGCTATGTGTAGTTGCTTTCAAACATTTTTCAGTTTAAGCTTTGCCAAAGTGTTTGTCTGATCTAAAGGAAATGATAATATAGTTTAATTGATAAATTACTTTTTCTTAAGACCAATTATTGTTTGACAACGTGGTTTGTATAAAGAATTGTGTTGTTAAGTGGGAGCTTGTTTAAATGGTCTGTTTTATATAACTATGCTTTTAAAGACCTCAGTGAAGTTATTGTATAAAAGTTAATTCATACTGACTACGTTTCTTGGCAAAAGTGGGATATAAAAATAAGCAGCACAACTGCATGGAGGAGAAAGAAAGAATTTTGATAACTTGACTTAACATTTAATAGATTCATCCTGGAGTTAATTAGTTCTAAAATTCTGTTGGACTAGTAGCTCTTGTTGGGCAAAAAAAAAATTGGCATGGTAAATCAGACATTCTAGATTTGTTGATGATGATAAAATGGCTTTCAGTCTGACAGATTACTTACATTATTGCACTTGTAGATATCATGCACAATACATTTAAGAAATAAAATATGCAATAAAAAGTATTCTACAGAATAAATACCCTGGCAGTAAAGTGTACTAATAAAACAATTTAAAGCACATTTTTTAAAAATGTGCAAAGCGCTAAAGGACTTTAAATTGACATTGTGATGTTAAAATAACATTCACATGTATTAAATTTTTTGAGTAGAGCTTATATTATAGCAATTTTTTTCCTCAGTAATTATTAAATTACAGTCTCAAAAGTTTGTTTCAATAAAAAATCAAGATTTTAGTCTTGGTTATTCTAAAACTTGCAGTTAAGAGCCATAGGTGTAACTTCTCAATTCTAAGAAAACAAATACATTTATTCACAAGTATACAACACAGTCAACAATTGGTGACTTACCTCTCTGCCATACATAATATCTATACAACTATTCTATATTGTATATATAAACATGTATATATACCATATTACCAGTTATTAACCTGCATAAATAAATATAATATTAACAAAAATATTGATGAAATATATGATATTTGCATTTGTGATCAGAGTCAAAACAAAAATTGAGAGTCTTTTGCAAATTAATCAGGGAAGGGTATCAAATTGGATATAACCAATGATTACATGGAATGTGTTCTTGTTATTGCTTTTATGCTCAATTAGCTGCATTAATATAAGAGAATCATTAGGGCAAACACTAAGTTTTGGGGAAAAGAGCAAAGAATTTGGGATCAGAAACATAATTCTAGCTTTCAGTAGTAATACAGTTCTTCCCACACAGAGTTCCTGAAATTGCAATTATATCTGAAAATAATAGAATCCTTGAAATTTCAATGATATCTTAAAATTATGTCTATGTATCAAAAAATACATCCACATCTGGACTCCCCTCTGTCAGAACTCCACCCAGCAGAATAGCTGATCATAGCCCGGCTCACACGGCCGACTGTGGCCGCACGGTTCATCAATAAATGCTCTAGTTTTGAGGTGACTACAAGATCATCCCACCTGCACGGCAGAGCCTAGCAAGATACCCATGTCGTATTTGACATGCCAAATACCAATAAAATTATAGACCTCATTCCCATGACTTGATGAAATGGTTTGAGGCTTTTCATGTTCCTGGAGCGGGCAGATGCCCTTGAGATGTTACTGGTGCCTGCTGGAGTAATCTATGATCTACTGGAAGTCAAGTGATCAAGTGATCAAGTTAAAAATAATCATGAAAACTTTACAACTACATTTGAAATGATATTATCTCATCAAATTGTCTTATAATACTTATTTGAAAGAGTGATTCAAAGAATCCATTATGTCACTTACTCTTACATTCACATACTTTTTCACAAATAGAATATGTACACAAAACTGATTGTGATTTTAAGTTCTTTGGTAAGATGCTATTTAAATTAAAAAATTACAATATAAATTTATTCCTATTAAAAGAAGTCTATGATAATGATATCAATTTCTTTTTATGTGGATATGCTCTCATGGAAGCCGGATTAGGATAAAAGTATAGAAAAACCTTTTGAAAGGTGATAGATACATCATTGTATTTCTGTCTTATTTTAAAGACTAAGAATAAGTCTGACATAGACCATCTAGTTCACTGCTAAATTTGAAAACAGATTTTCAATATTAATTAATGTTAATTTAATTCCAGTTTTATGATTTTATGTAACTCATTGTGTTCTAATAAATATGAAGTTTTCATGCCAAATAAATACACTTTTTATTAAATTACACTTGCTAGCTGTGTTAGTTATCTTTGCCAAAAGATTATATTTTTTGATTCAGTCTGCCTAGTATAGACTACGCAGCATTGAGCCACAAGTTCTGTGAACATCGCCAAAGTATCTTGGTTCAACAGAGTTTATAAAAGAGTCTATTTTAATGACCACCCAGAAAATTCGTCTGGTCCAAATATAATTCCCTATCCTGCTAGTACTTATCCGATGGTCTACAACATAGACTAAATACATTTAGTCACAAAGCAATTCAATATGCTGCTTTTATGTAGAAAAAAAAGTACTAGTGTAGCATTTAGTACTTCATTATTATGTACAGTCATATTTTAATACCAAGCAAAATTTCTGACAGACAGCTTTGATCTTTCCAACAATGGCAACCCAATATTATTATTGTAAGCAAAAAGAAGCACAAGCAATTGAAAATTTCTCTCCTTGAATTGCACTTAATTGATTACTACGGAGCGAATTAGCAGCTCTACTAATATACACTAGTATTGCTCCTTAGTCCAGTACTACCAGTACCAAAATATAGCTATTGTTACTATTACTAACTCCACTAGTAATAAATGAATGTTAAATGAGAAGATAGGTGACAGTTGCTGGGTAGGAGAGAGAGATTGCTAAACTTCTGACCATGGCCATAACCTAGATCCTGTTGAAGAACTTCTGAGATTTTAAACAAATTTTCCACCTAGAATAATTTCCTTTCAACATGGTTATGTTCCTGAGAAAAGAGCTAAATCAGAGTTTTAGGAGATATGAATGACAAGCTTTGTGAAAACTGACAAAAATGGAAGTCTTGAAGTTTCACTTCACTTGTATCACTTGTCTTTCCATTGTTCATCGATTTGCTTGAGCGGGCACCAGTAACATCTCCATATGTCCTGTCCCAAGCAAATGTAGCCCAAGGGCATCTGCTTGCTCCAGAGACAGGAAGAGCCTCAAACCATTCCTCAGGTCATGAGAATGAAGTCCATATTTGTTATTGGTTTTTGGCACATAAATATCTAAAGTCCCTGAAATAGTTGGACAGTTAAATTCTTTCAAAATCTTCTGCAGCACATGGTCTTCTAAAATGGAAGTATCACTTGCGTCCCTTATCTTCCCATTGATCATCTATTTGCTTGAGTGGGTGCCAGTAAAGTTTCCACTCATTGGGAATGAGGTCCATTATTGTTACTGTTTTTGGCATATCAAATGCACCACTGGTAGCTTGCCAGGCTCTGCCGTGAAAATGTAAACATACCTTAGAAATTTCAATGTAATTTTTAAATGGCTTAGTATAAATTAGCATTATAATTGATATGAAAGTAAAATCCAGATAGGAGACAGATAAATAAGCATATTCTTTATTTTTTGAATCAGAATAAAGTTTTGAGAAACAAGTCTCACACTGTAATGGCACAAATTAGATTTGATGCTCAAGGGAATTTAAATGGATTGGTTAATTGAAGATTTGGGTTTAGAACACATCTTTTTAATAACAGGCTAACTGGCAACTTGAATCAAAATCTGTGCACAATTTTAATGTTTTCTCTTTGATTTACAAATGATTAAAAACAAATAATAACTCGATAATTTTTATTTTAATTAATGGTCAAAAATTAATGGCCAAGAAATTAATATAAAACTTGGGACCAGAGCAATAGTACAATGGGTAGGGTGTTTGCCTTGTTTGCAGACAAACAACCGAATTCAATCCCTGGAACCATAGGTCTCTTCAAGCCTGAAGGGGGAGATTCATAAGTACAGTGCAGGTTGAAACCTAAGCACTGCCAGGTGTCACCCCAAAAATACAAGAAAAATAAACAAATTAATACAGTTTTAGATGTGTGTTAAAATCATACTATAAATGTTTAGAAGTATATCATAAAAATTAGAGGAAATATTCTTTTAAAAATTTCAAAAATTAATCTTATAGCATATATTAACTATAGTAGGAATAATCTGTGTTGCCAAAGATGTGATGAATCTGCTGATGGTGAAAACGTTGTCTGGTACAACCCATAAGGAAAACAGTATGAAGAGTTCTCAGCAACCTTAGAATTGTACTGCCATATGACTCGGCAATTTTACTTTTGAACATCTATCCCCAGGACATAAAAGCACTCATTCAAAAAGTAAATATCACTTGTATTCCTTGTCTTCCCATTGATCATCTATTTGTTTGAGTGGGTGCCAGTAAGGTTTCCATTCACTGGAAATGAGGTCCATTATTGTTACTGTACAATGAATATGTACCCCATTATTCATTGCCATATTTAGTACAATAGCTAAGATGTGGAATCAACATGCTTCCAATGACTAATGAAGATATGGTATATGCAACAAAGGAATACTATGCAGATACAAGAAACAATGAAAACATTGCAGTTTTCTGCAATATGGTGGAACTGAAATCATGTTGCATGAAATAAGCCAGAAGAAGGACAAAGGATAAAATCACTTCTATCACTGTCACTATCTTCCCATTCATCATCGATTTGCTCAAGCAGGCACCAGTAACATCTCCATATGTCCTGTCTCATGCAAGTAGAGCCCAAGGGCATCTGCTTGCTCCAGGAACATAAAGAGCCTCAAACCATTATAATAGGACATAGGAATAACTAATATAAATGTTACTGGTATTTGGTATATTAAATATGACACAAGTAGCTTGCCAGGCTTGCCATGCGGGTGGCATACTCTTGTAGTCACCTCTAAATATAGCATTTATTGATGAACAGCATGGCCGCTTGCATCCCTGTGAGCCGGGCTGTGATAGGCTCGTCTTCTGGGTGGAGTTCTGATGAGAGGGAGGTTCAGATGTGGAAAATTGTGGCCCTCATGCAGTGGTGGGGGGGGGTCATCTGGCTTGTTGCGAGGCTCTGCTGGGGAGGTGGGCCAGGGCTAGAACCAGCCATCCCTACCAGGCGCCCTCGTGAGCGGCTGGTACAGGGAGAGCCGGTAGCAGCTCTGCCCCATGTCTGTCTGGAAACAGTGGCTTTAAGCATCTTCAGCAATCGAAAAGCAACAGTGCATTCTTCCCCAGAAGCCATGTCACCTTCAGAGCAATCCTACACTTGCAGGTATTCACTTACCTGGGTTTATAGAATACTTGATGAGGAAATGTATCATAGTAAAGGGAGGATGCCTAGATCACCCTTGACCCTAACATTCAGAGAAGAGATCAGAAAAGGAGAGAAATCAAGGGGTAAGGAAGAAGAGAAAGGGATATAATGGGTGGAAAAGGCATCAGGCCTTCAGTTATGCTGACGATATGGAAGAGTGGTATAGCCAAGCATGCAAAACAGACTCAGCAACGAAAACATGAGGTCTAAGCTGCAACCACTGGGACTTTGTAAGGTGACTATCAAGTTGATAGGTGGGGATGTGACCAGGTTTTGGGGTAGGTGAGGAATGGAAACATGGATGGAGGAAAGGTTTTGGGGAGGAGATATGGAAACACGGGTGGGGAAATTTGACACTGGTGGTGGGATTGGTGTTAAAATAGTTAAAATATTAAGTGCCTAAAGTTTGATTCTCAATAACTTTGTAAATCACAGTTCATTAATTGAATTTTTTAAAAATTAATATTATAAAAGGTATAATAACGCTTATATATATATATATATATATATATATATATATATATATATATATATATATATAATTCCACATATCTGTGCCAGCCTGTCTTTTTAAATATAGAGGGAAAGTAAAAGAGGACTTTTTTTTACTAGTAGTTACATTTAAATAGCAGAACGCTTTGCCTGAAGTTAAAATAAGAAGGAACAGGGGTTATATTTTCTAGTTTCACTACCTATCAAGACAGATGTGAAGACTTCTATTTTCACATTAGGAATTTGCATAAATTAAAGAAATAAACAGCCAAAATATACTTACATGTCTAACAATATACGTATCAGGCAGGCTAGGATGAGTAATGAGTGAAAATCTAGTACTAAATTAGCATAATTCAAAACTGTAAAAGTAACTGCATTTTAATGCACATTATTATGTTATTATCTGTGATTATTATAAAAGTGATCAGAGTGGGTTTTTTGTTCATATGTTTGTTTTTATTTTTTTCCCCACACCCAACTGTGCTCCAGACTTAAACCTCAATCTGCACTTGCAATAATATTATCTCTATGGTCAGCCCAACAGTGTCCACAGATTTATAAAAGGAAACAAAAATCTTATTTGTATACACTTTCACTCTAGGATAAATATGTTTATGCTGAAAATTGTTTTTATGTTAAGTTGCATGACATTACCATCAAGATCACTAGGCTAACTGATTTACTAAGCTCTCATGCACACAGTAGTTGAAATTTTAAATCTAATATGAATGAATGTCAATATTATTAAATACACGTGATTAATAGTTATGATCCCTTAGATATAACTTTAAATATGAAAATAAATCTTTGGGGAATTTTGTATGAGTCCTGTTAAATTAAATAGAAATTTGTTTAAAAAGTAGACCTTTTGTTTACATTGAAATAATCATTTTAAATTACTTGTCAATAAATAATATTAAAAAATAGTATCATGCTGTTTTTTCTAAAAAAGTACAATAGACAAAGATCTCTGTTATCTCGAAGTCATGGACAAAATACCAAATGTATGTCTTTTTAAAACATTCTTTGCTCTGCTTACACCTGCTACTAGTTAAGGAACAATGATACTTAAGTAGAACACGTGGAAGAAACCACAGCACATTATAAAGTGGTAGAAAGCAGAGGGGGGAGAAAAAATCTTTAGCCATAAAGGAACCTCAACATTATTTCTGAAATAGTCTGATATTTAAAGAGCATTTTTGGCTTCTGGTAAAGTTTTGAACACCAAAAAAGTTTCTAGTGATCCCAATGTTGATTAAACACAACACATTTTCAGTGGCACAGTGATAGTAAAGATACTGATAGTACATAAAATAATAATTGCTGTGAAATTCTTTGTCATTTAAAAGCTGTGTGTTTTTATAGAAATCCTAAGACAGAGCTTTCAAAAAAAAACATATATTTAAAATATTTCTTGTGGTCTTCAAATCCTTTCAGATACACAGCATTTTTTTATTGCTTACTTTTTTAGAAAACAGTAGCCTAGCAGAGTTTTATAGCTTTTTATGTTACTAAGCAAACTATAATTATATTTCTTCCAAAATATTTGAGATTCATTTAAAAAATGTTAAAGTAGATACAATATTCTGCTATAACTTATTTTTCCAGTACTGTGAATTCTTTCAGGATTGAGTTAGTATAAATTGCATGTGGATACATAATTTTCCTATTCTGATATTTTCTTTTACATAGGTTTTCTAGAGGACTCGCAGCCATGGGGCAGAGCTGCTACTGGCTCTCCCTGTGACCAGCTGCTCACGAGGCGCCCGGGAGGGATGGTGGGTTCTAGCCCTGGCCCACCATCCCAGCAGAGGCTCGCAACAAGCCAGACGACCCCCCCATCCATGAGGGCCTCCATTTTCCACATCCGGACTTCTCTCTCGTCAGAACTCCACCCAGCAGACCAGCCTATCAGCGCCCCGCTCATCGAAGTTCCACCCTGCAGCAGTCTTTCTTAAATCCTGCTCAGGTATGCCGGTTCAGAGACTCGCAGACATGGGGCAGAGCTGCTACTGGCTCTCCCTGTGACCAGCTGTTCACGAGGCACCCGGGAGGGATGGTGGGTTCTAGCCCTGGCCCACCATCCCAGCAGAGGCTCGCAACAAGCCAGACGACCCCCCCACTCCATGAGGGCCTCCATTTTCCACATCCGGACTTCTCTCTCGTCAGAACTCCACCCAGCAGACCAGCCTATCAGCGGCTGCGCGGTTCATCAATAAATGCTGGACTTAGAGATGCCTACAAGAGTATGCTACCTGCACGGCAGAGCCTGGCAAGCTACCCGTGTTGTATTTGATATATATGCCAAATACCAGTAACAGTTATAGGCCTCATTCCGAATGGATTGAGGCTCTTTATGTTCCTGGAGCAAGCAGATGCCTTGGGCTCTACTAGCATGAGACAGGACATATGGAGATGTTACTGGGGCCCACTCAAGCAAATCGATGATGAACGGAAGACAGTGATACAGTGATACAGTGAGATTTTCTAGAAGTTAAATTAGTTCATCATCCTTGATGAACTTGTGAAAAACTTAATACTTTATTCAGATGATATACAATCTATCTGACATTATTACATTGAGAATAGGTTTACTAGTCGCAAATAAAAACTATTATAGTTTGTTAATAATAACTTTATTAAATTTACCTCTAAAATATTTTTCATTTTATTCATTTCTCTTCCTTTTTTTCTTTTAGGATCACATAACATCTAGCAATGCTCGGGTTACTCCTGGCTATGTACTTAACAATTGCTCCTGGCAGTGCTCAGGGAACCATATGGGATGGCAGGGATAGAACCTGGAAGGCGCAAGCAAGGCAAACACCTTATCCACTCTACTATCACTCTGACACCAAATTATTCTTATTGACTTGAGAACTCTATTATCTCCATCAATTTTCCCATTTTCAAAGTAATTCTTAAATTTTCTTTCCGTTAGTAGTTTTTCTTACAAATATTTTCATTTTTAATTTATTTTATTTTTTTTTGCCCTTCACAGTCTTTGTTTTGTTGCATTGATTTATGTTTAAAAAGGTCAGTGCTTACTTTATTTCCTCTTGCAATGTTGTGAGTTAGTAGACCTCTGCTATTGTAATCCGTTTGTTATAGACATATATGTATCACGATCACGATCTTCTCGTTGATCATCTATTTGCTAGAGTGGGCACCAGTAATATCTCCATATGTCCTGTCTCATGCCAGTAGAGCCAGGGGCATCGGCTTGCTACAGGAACATAAAGAGCCTCAAACCATTATATTAGGTCATGGGAATGACCTAATATAATTGTTACTGGAATTTGGCATATCATATACAACACGAGAAGCTTGCCAGGCTTGTCGAGCAGGAGGCAAACTCTTTTAAACTCCTCCAAATAAAGCATTTATTGATGAACCACGCAGCCACAAGCCACCGCGAGCCGGCTGTGATGGGCTGGTCTGCTGGGTGGAGTTCTGACGAGAGGGAAGTCCAGAAGTGGAAAATGGCGGCGCCTGTGGAGTGAGGAGCGGTGGTCTGGCTTGTTGTGAGGCTCTGCCGAGGTGGTGAGCCAGGACTAGAACCCGCCGTGCCTCCCGACTGCCTCATGAACGGCTGTGCACAGGGAGAGCCAGGAGCAGCTCTGCCCCATGTGTGAGAGTCTCTGGACCAGCATACCTGGGCCGGATTGAGGAAAAAGCTGCAGCAGGGTGGGTGTCGGTGATCCGGGCTGTGATGGGCTGGTCTGCTGGGTGGAGTTCTGATGAGAGGGAAGTCCAGAAGTGGAAAATGGCGGCGCCCGTGGAGTGAGGAGCGGTGGTCTGGCTTGTTGTGAGGCTCTGCCGAGGTGGTGGGCCAGGGCTAGAACCCGCCGTGCCTCCCGACTGTCTCATGAACGGCTGTGCACAGGGAGAGCAAGAACAGCTCTGCCCCATGTGTGAGAGTATCTGGACATATATGTATATGTAACCCAAATATACATCTTGGTATGATTTGGAACTAATATAATTTTATTTGCAAGGTATTATTTCAAAGATCTTCTTTAGATGAAAAATTAACTGGTTCATGGATTTTCATTGCTTTAAAGTCATACATAAACTCTTTAGAAAACCAGAAGTGGTCTATGATCAAAGCAGTGCAGTAGGTACATAGCCATCACTAAGACAAAAGGAAACTGCATTGCAGCAGTAACCCTGAATGAGCTCATTTTTATTCCCGTGTGTGTGTGTGTGTGTGTGTGTGTGTGTGTTACTGAAAATGAGAAAAATGCTTTATTTTGTTTTGTTTTTTTTTAAGGATTATTGATTCTTCCAAAAAGTTTTGTTATGATGAGGTTAAAAATGGTTCCTCAGGATTCCGGGAGTATTTAAATATTGCATTTGTTTTCTATGAATCACCATCACGATCACGATCACGCATCTTCCCGTTAATCATCTATTTGCTAGAGTGGGCACCAGTAATATCTCCATATGTCCTGCCTCATGCCAGCAGAACCCAAAGGCATCCGCTTGCTCCAGGAACATAAAGAGCCTCAAACCATTATATTAGGTCACAGAAATGACCTAATATAAAATGTTACTGGTATTTGGCATATCAAATACCACACGAGCAGCATGCCAGGCTTGCCGTGCGGGTGGCATATTCTTGTAGTCACCTCTAAATAAAGCATTTATTGATGAACCACGCTGCCGCTAGCGGTTTATTTATTTATTTATTTAAAAAATATTTTAATATGCCACCGTGAGATATACAATTACAAAGATGTTCATGTTTGGGTTTCGGTCATACAGTGTTCCAGCACCCATCCCTCCACCAGTGCCAATTTTCCACCAATGTCCCTGATTCCCCTGATTTCTATGAATATTCAATTTATTACCACGAACTTCACAGCTCCAGTCTCTGAGGTCAGAAGTCCAGCACATTGTGCTGAGGTGCTCAGTTCAGTCTGGTATCAATGTAATGTCAGCCTGCTTTCTCAAAAGGAACAGAGATTCTTTTTCCAAGCGCATTTCTGTTCTCATTGGAATCTATTACGTGGAACTCTTCCGCTGAAGTTTTTATTGCTTGCTGTTTGCTTTCCATAAAGGTGTAAACAAACTGAAGGGGAAATAAAACATGCAATATTTAGACTTTCAGTAAGTGGCCTAAACAATCATCAAATACTACATGCATGTTATTCTTATATTTTTGTTTCAGGTCTTTAAGTGCCCTGTTAAGATATACTTCTTTTATGTGATTGCTTTTCTGTGCATATATATATTTTCTTTTAGATTGTCATTTGTATAAAAAATTTTGATATTCTCTTTAATCTTATGTAATCTTGTTCTCCCAATTAAACTCTTCTCATAATTCCATTTATAGTTATTTAACTATTTTTAATTTTCCAGGACTAATCAAAATATTAATATATCATGCCTATTTTCAATACTTAGGCAAGTTTACCATAAAAGAAATTTAATTGAAGACTCTTTGCATTTAATCATTAAATATGCTACTTGTTTGTGATTTTATAGATATTATTAAGCATAATATTTCTAAAACTACTTCATTTTTACTTGTACATATTCTTTTGTTTGGGGGTGTCATAGCAAGTGGTGCTCAGGGCTAACTCCTGGTAGACTGGGGAGGACCTTATGGGTGCAAGGGATCAAACCTAGGTGAGCTGCATGCAAGGCAAGTGCTTAACTGCTATAGTGCCTCCTTGACCCCTTTTCACCTCTTTATATCTATCTTGCTTTTGCAGGTTGGTTTTGCATTTGGCATATATTGAAATAATCCTATCACTGTATCACTGTCTTCCCGTTCATCATTGATTTGCTCGAGCGGGCACCAGTAACATCTCCATATGTCCTGTCTCATGCTAGTAGAGCCCAAGAGCATCTGCTTGCTCCAGGAACATTAGAGAGCCTCAAACCATTCCATCAGGTCATGGGAATGAGGTTTATACTTGTTACTGGTATTTGGCATATTAAATACGACACAGGTAGCTTACCAGGCTCTGGTGTGCAGGTGGCATACTCTTGTAGTCACCTCAATCTCCAACATTTATTGATGAACCGTGCGGCCTCAAGAGGCTGTGCAAGCCGGGCTGTAATAGGCTCTTCTGCTGGGTGGAGTTCTGACAAGAGGGAAGTCCGGATGTGGAAAATGGTGGCCCTCATGGAGTGGGGGTGGGTCATCTGGCTTCTTGTGAGGCTCTTCTGGGGTGGCAGGCCAGGGCTAGAACCCGCCATCCCTCCTGGGTACCTCGTGAGTGGCTGGGCACAGGGAGAGCTGATAGCAGCTCTGCCCCATGTCTGTGAGTCTCTGGATCAGCATACCTGGGCCAGTCTTGAAAAAAGACTGCTGCAGGGTGGGTCTCTATGATCCGGGCTGTGATAGGTTCTTCTGCTGGATGGAGTTCTGACGAGAGGGAAGTCTGGATGTGGAAAATGGTGGCCCCCATGGAGTAGGGATGGGGTCATCTGGCTTCTTGTGAGGCTCTGCTGAGGTGGCGGGCCAGGGCTAGAACCTGCTTTCCCTCCTGGGTGCCTCATGAGTGGCTGGGCACAGGGAGAGTTGGTAGCAGCAATGCCCCATGTCTGTGAGTCTCTGAAATAATCCTCTGGCCTATCTAATTAGAATTCTTAATGTTATAGCGAACAGCACTTTTAATTCATACATACACATACATTTGTGTACAATAGAATTTACATTATAAAATAAAAAGGACACATTTAAATGATAAGCTTAATGGCTTTGATAAATATAGATCCACTTTCATGCCAACCACACAACACATTTTTTGTATTTAATACCTACCCATCATCTGTAGAACTTGGAAGTCATTAATCTACTTTACAATGGTATACAGTAAGGTCACATTATATATTCTCTTTCGTGAATGTTCTCTGTGACCACAATGCTTATGAGTGTGAGTGTGTGTTGCATATGCTAGTTGTCATTTCTTCCAACAGAGTGTTATAGCATCATCTGTTTATTAACTCTCTGGTGGAAAAACATCTGAATAGTTTCTGATCCTTTTGCATATAACTTTTCCCATCCTTATTTAAATCTTTTTATGGGCATTCACTTATATATCTTGTTGGGTAAATATCCAAGAGTAAAATTGTGAAAATGTGGCATGTGACTATTTAATTTTTAAGATATATGAATATGTACAGATTTCTAAAATAATCATACCTCTCTGTATTAACAACAGCATATGAAAATTCTCATTGCTCCACATTCTAAACAATGCTTATAATTATTCAGTTTTATTGTTTTCCACCCAGAAATATATCCTTAATGTAATGTACTTAGGTAACTTGCACTGTGTGTGCGTGTGAGTGTGTGTGTGTGTTTGTGTGTATGTGTAGTGAGTGACTTTTAAAAATAACTGGGACCTCTCCAATCCAAGTGAAAAGGAGCAATCTGGTAGTAAAAGATCATCTCCTGGATTTTTTTTTCAGGTTTTGATCATTTATAGATAAGTCAAATTTTTAGAAGAATTTTTCTTGATGTTGTGAAATGCAAAGGGAATTTCTTAAGACTTAAACCCTAGTAAGCTGTACTATACAGCCTCAAGATATGAAAAATGTTACTATTCATCCTATTTAGAAACTCATAACATATTTCATAATAGCTTCAACCCATATATATTTCAAGCCTTGGTATTTTGTTTACATTCCTCTAAGACTCTAGCCCCCTTTCGTCTACTCCCAAAGAACATTGCTAATCTGGGAGTAATTAGAACATAATAGCTTTATATTGACTTATCCGACACTAACTTATGGACATTATCTTGCTGATTTGCCTGGATAAGACTTATTGTACTTCCCAAGAGTCTTCGGTGATTCATAAAATGGGATGGACTGTTGCCCAGATATGTGGTAGTCAAGGCTAATTTAAACCTTTATAAAATTCAATTTTATATAATTAGATAAAAGTTTCCTCCATCCCAATAGACCAATAGTGTTCTTTGGTTGCAACAAATTTACTTAGGCAGTACAAAAGAAAGAAATATAGCGCCATAATCTTATCCTCTCACAAAATTAAGTATAATTTGATTATTGATACAGGGGAAGTGAAAATCACTTTTAATTGCCAATACATTGTCACTAATTTTCACTCTGCTCTAAAAATATTCCCCAGTGAGAGTTGATTCAGAAAAAAGTATAATTAATGATGTACCACAAATACTGCCAAAGTATATTCTATATCTTGTTATCTAGAATATTCATGATAAAATAAAGGGTATTGATTTTATTCTTTATTTAAGCATGAATATATTCTGAAAAAAAATGTCCACAGAGAAGTAATATTCACAATCCAGTTTTCATATGGGTGAAACTTCAGGAAACTCATTTTTTATCCTGATTGTAAACAATTTGTTATCAAACCAGTTTAACTAAATGGATGCTGGGAATATGGAAATTTTAGAAGGCTACTAAAATTGGTTCTAGCTTTCTAGTAGCATCGCATATGTAAGTTAGAGATAAATGTTATACAGCTGAGTTCAGAGTTCCTGAAAAGTAGCACCAGAATGAAACAGTGAGTTTCCGACAACCATTCCATAAAATATTAAATTTCATTACATTTTCATAATTTGGCAAAACGAATCTGTCTATACCATCCTTGCCTTTATTAAAAATATATTTGTAAAGAAAAACTAAAAATTGAAGTTGGTACCTACAAACATGGGGAAATTAGCAAACATAATTAGCGTTCAGAAGTTTATGTGTCTTCCTGAGATGTTCACTTTACTATAGTAATTTATCATTAAACTTCATTTCCAATTGGTCTTGCAGCTCAGATATATCCTCACATCCATTGAAAACATTGAATTAATCATAGAATTAATTGAAAAATTATTGAATGAATTGAAAATAATTTCAGGGAGGAAACTTGTATGGGAAGTGGAAAAATAAATAAAATATTTGTAGATTAGAAAGGCAAATTAGAAGGGGTTGAGATAGATACTCAATTTTAAGAGTACTATGAACTCAAGATGGAAAAAATTATTTGTACTGCATAAAAAGGAAAACATAGAAGAGAAGGACAAAGAGTGAAAAAATTGTTCTTTGTCTAAAGGAAATAAAAGAGATGATGGTAAAAGAAAAAATGGGGGATGGAAAAGAAAAGTCACAGATATCACCTCTCGTGTTATAGTCAAAATTGCTGTTTATATATTTTTCCATCCAGAAATGAACTGTTTCAGACAGACCTTAAGGCACATGGCAAGTTCTACAGAACAAGTGTGTGGAATTGATTGAGGAGGCGAAATAATTCTTGTCATATGACTTCACTATTTTTGAAGATGGAGAAAATTGAACCGTCTGGGAATTGGGAAATCAACAGCTGCTTGAGAGAGTATTTAGAACACCTGTTGAAAGGAACATGATAATGATTTAAAAATGAGTGAGGAATGATGAGAATAATACTAACTTGAAGAAGATACTGTCAGCATATTTTGTTTTTTTATCAACAACTGCAAATTGGAGAACAGATGTTGGATATCCAGGCAGTGTAAACAATAGAGGATTGTCCATGTTGTCACAAGTGTATGTTCTGAGCTTTCATATCTTCAGAGGCTATGAGTAGTAGGTGACATTACTGTCTGTTGTAGATGTCCTGGATAGCAATGAAGGAAAATGAAATCAGTAGAGTTTAAAATTAGAGAGGAAATATTGCATAAGTTAGAATGAAGATATTTAAAAAACCAACTCGGTGGGATTATGGAAGTGAAATAAGTATATTTTATTTATTTATTTAATTATTTTTTTTTCCTTTTTTGGGTCACACCCAGCAATGTTCAGGAGTTTCTCCTGGTTCTGCACTCCTGGCGGTGCTCAGGGGACCATATAGGATGCTGGGGATTGAACCCCGGCCGGCATGGGCCGGCCACGTGCAAGGCAAACACCCTACCCGCTGGGCTATCACTCTGGCCCCAAGTATATTTTAAAGAACCTCCTGATACTTCTTTTTCAAAACGGAAAAATTTTCAGCATTCAAATAATATATTCAAATAATAGCACTGAAGAGCCTGGCAAGCTACCCGTGTTGTATTTGACATGCCAAATACCAGTAACAATTATAGACCTCATTCCCAATGGTTTGAGGCTCTTTATGTTCCTGGAGTAGGCAGATGCCCTTGGGCTATCTTGCATGTGCCAGGACATATTGAGATGTTACTGGTGCCTGCTCGAGTAATCGATGATCTATGGCAAGTCAAGTGATCAATTGATTCAAATAATAAGAGAGAGGTGTCAGCAATGTAGATCAATGGCAGAAGTGCATGACTAACAATCAAGAGTGCTGTGTTAATCCTAGGTTCTGCAAATAATAAAGATGATAGCAATAATGACATGATAATCAAAATTAATGGAGATGAAAGACAAATGTTACTTATTTTATTGAAGGTAGCATCCATGTTTGTAACAAAATTAAGAGACCTCACATTTATAGAGATTGAAGGATTCTGAACAAGAATGTTCATGACATCATTCACAAGGATTACAGAGCTAGTAATTTGACTTCTGTGGAAAAGAAAAACTGTGATAATTATTTAATAAGTAAGAATGGGGAATCCAAAACGACAGAAAAAGAATAGTTCTATGACCACTACTATAGCACCAACACAGGAATTCATGAAATGCATAAAAACTGAGATAATTGTACCATTCTATAAGGGTTTTGCTATGAAAATTATCCATTTCATCACCTCAAAAAATTCTCCTATTTTAAGTACACAGAACTCTGAATAAGTTTAGAGTTATGGAGTGCTTCCCAAACTGGTGCTGATAGTTGCCAAAACAAGCAAATAAACAAACACCAATATAGCTCTGAAAATCAACTGGCTGAACAGCGAAATCCATTCACCATAAAAGTCAGGTGGATTGTGACATCTGACTGTAAGATACCAGCAACTGTAAACTCTAACTAAGCCAGTTAGTTGCTGGTTTTATAGTAGCTATAGAATATTGGTGTCACAGTTATCATGGTGTTGTTCAGAAATCAGAGTCATAAACACCAGGTCAATCTTGTAAGTATTTAATAACTCTGTGCAAGGCAACCAATACTGCTAAAGATAGTGAAATCACAGAACTAGTTGGATTTTCCTAATGGGAGCTCTGGAGTACAGCTCAGTTAAGACGAAACTTGGATACTCACCTTTAGCTTCTACCAAGAGCCATAAATAACAAAAAATAATAATTAAGGCACACAAATGGATGGGGGGTGAATCCCAGAAAACTCCTTAATTACATCAGAACATTATATGTGTCTGAGGATGATTTCAGAGAAACTCTATCAATGCTCACTGGAGAAAATTATT
Source organism: Cryptotis parvus (assembly GCA_021461705.1). Lineage (NCBI taxonomy): Eukaryota > Metazoa > Chordata > Mammalia > Eulipotyphla > Soricidae > Cryptotis > Cryptotis parvus. Next base: position 67,633 of record JAJIBD010009822.1, read on the forward strand.
GGAAGAGAAATTTAATAAACTTGGAGAAAGGTAATTAGAAAAAAAGTGATACACTCCATTCAAAACTAAATAAAAGAGGTAAAGAACATATGAGCAGGACCTAGCAGCATAACTAAAGAAGCTGAAAACTGAACCAGTCAACCTAAAGACAAGGAACATGACATCATCAATAAAGAAGCCTTTCACTTTTTAAATAACGGTTTTAGTATATAAATCAAAAGAAAGATCGATATTTACAATGACAAGAGATACAACTTCTGAATCACAGAACTTCCGGAAAGAAAGAACAGAAAATAGGTGAGAATATCGCGAGCTTGTCAGGGGAACAGCTGGGGTCCCTCGCAATATCAGGAGGGAGGTTCCCTTCTACCCCAAAGGACCTGTGGCTGGCAAACAAAATTCATGATCCAGCAAAGTTCCAAAAAGTTTTACTTAAACAAGTTCTGACAATACAATCCAAGAACAGGAAAACCCCAAACTTCATTACCCAACTGGACCCAGGCGATGTTCTCAGGTCTGAGCCCAGACCCAGATGGAAGGTAGGCAGGCAGAAAGAGCGAGTGAAGCGGGCAGAGGGAGAGAAAGAGGAAGAGCACATCTTCTTTTATATCCCTTTTGACCCCGGCCCGGCCCAGAAGGATGGGTCCCAGGAACAAAATCCTATCACTTCCAGGTGTGCTCACCTGGCCCAGGCCATACAAATGCTAATTTGCCAGAGACAGATCTTGTCTTCAACTTTCATACAAAGACACTAGTAGAGATGTGGGAAGAACACCTGAGATGAAATGCAACTCAGGATTTAAATTATGGAGAATAGCATTACTACTTCTTGCCATGAACACACACACACACACACACACACACACACACATATATATATATATATATAGCCAGCTATTATCTCTAAACCTCCACAAGGTCCAGTCTGTATTATAATGAATATTGCATGCTTTGCCTAAGGAATTACTGAGTCATGTTCACTTGCCCGGGGCAGGCTAGCATGTCTCTTTGATCTAGCAGGTCTGATTACATTATGGTGGATCCAAATGGTAGCCAGGGACATTCTGTCAAACTGCACATTTGTCTCCCATGGGGACCCGTGGGGTAATAAAAGAAATACACTGAGCTAGCATAGATCCATGATAAGAACGTTCTGCTATATAAAATTATAAAATCAAATGTCTCTTCCAATCCTGCCCCCAATCTACCAGTGTGATCTGTTCGAGCTTCAGGCAAAGCATAGACAGCTGTTTAGCCTTAGCAGATGCAGGGGTTCTGAGTTGCTGTGACCAGGAGCCCAATAGGGCATGTCCTCCAACAAATCTGAAGAGAAAGATTGACACTGATTTAAGAGGCCCCAAAGAGTGCCAAACTGAGACCAGCAAGATAATACCGTGTGTATAACATGTGCCCTGCACACAACTGACCCAGCTTCAATCCCTGGCACCCTACATGGACCCCAAACATTTCCAGAAGTAATATCTGAGCACCCTGCCAGAAATAAACCCTGATTACCACTCCACTGGATGTGGACCACCCCAATGCAAAAACAAAATCAGTGCCAAACTAAATAAACTCAATAAAACAACATCAAAGCAGATAGTAATTATAATGGCAAGAACCAAAAACACAGACTCCTTAAAGTGGCAAGAGAGAAACCATCTTGTATATATGGGAAACAATATAAAGTTTCATAATATTCCTGCAATAAAAATATACTAGCAAGAAGATATATGAATAATATATTCAAAATACTTAGTCAATAATCCTCTATGCTACAAGAGTGTTGTTCAGCTTTTGGGAGATTGATAAAAATATTCCCATATAATAATAGATGAAGAACTACTTATATCTCTTAAGAGATATATTGAGGGAAGTTAATAGTAATTAGCAACTCTTGCAATAGACAAATCAGAAAGACAATCAGTAAGGAAACAAGAGCCTTAACTGAAGAATTGAAAAAAATTGAATGAATAGTTATGTATCAGGCATGGTGAAAGCAGCAGGATTCAGGTAAGCCACAGTTCAGACTACAACCATGCATTAGAAAAAGAAATAGAAACCACAACTCCCGAAATTCTGAACCACAGAGGAGATAAACGGGACACTTTGAACCTGTGCCCACCAGGACACCTCCCTCTCAGGTAACCTCCTTAGGGGCATAGCTGGCCAGCAGGTGGCCACTCATGTGGCCACAAATTAATATTCCTTCCATATTGCATTAAACCAACATCCTGGAATACTTTACCTAAAGCCCTCAATGTTAGCCTAACTACTCAATCCACATTGATAATACAACGTAACTCTAAAGCACACAAAACTTACAATGAACACAAGAATCATCACTAGTACCAAACAAAACCTACCAAAAGCAGGAAATCCAACACCAAGAGGAAGGTAACATCCTCGAAGAGGGAAGAGGATAACAGCATCTGCTGAACATCTCCATGATCTTACCTGACAATAAGAAAGAAACTGTCCCAGAAGGATACACTCCCAGACTACCACAGCACCATGGGGAAACAACAGGGATCTCCACCTTGAAGAGCGGGTGAAGAAAAAACCCTGAAGACTCAAAAGAAATATACACATTCATAATCTCTCTGACAAAGAATTCAGAGGATGTTTAATGAGCTCAATGACAAAGTGTTACAGATATCCAATAAAATACAGGAGAACATAATAAATCAGTGGAAAGGGCTGTTAAAAATATGGGAGGACATGAGAGCAGAAATGAGAATACTACAAACAGAAATATGAATAAAAAACTCAGTAGATGAAATGAAAAACATAATGGATACTCTCAACATCAGGATGACAGCAGCGAAAGATAGAATCAGTGAGAATGAGGATGAGCTGCAAAAGAAAGGTTAATGATGCCCTTCATCATTAATCATCAGGAAGATGCAAATTCAAAACAGCAATGAGGTATCATTTCATGCCACATAGACTGGCAGACATCCAAATGAGCAAAATGAAGCCATGAAACTTACCTGCAAATGGATGTACATGGAGATTATAAGCTAAGTGAAATTAGTTAGAAGGTAAAGAACAGATATAGAATATTACATTCATTAATATCATTTTTGTGATATAAATATATTCCTTTTATTTCTCTTTGGGTCACACCTGGCAATGCTCAGGATTATTCCTGGCTCTGCATTCAGGGATTACTCCTGGTCGTCCCTTAGGGAACCACATAGGATGCTAGAGACTGAAATCGGGTCATCCGCATGCAAGGCAAACACCCTCTCTGCTGTGCTACCACTGCCCCTGGAAGTGTTGTAGGTGTGGCCCCGGTGCTTGGCCGTGTCAGCAGATGACAGACAAGAGACAGGTTTGTCTTTGTCTATACCCAGGGCTCTGCCCCATGTGCCCTGGATGGTTGATAGAAAAAGACTAGGCTCCCTGGGATGAACCCAGAGCCATGACAGAGCCTGGCAAGCTACCCGTGGTGTATTCAATATATCAAAAACAGTCATAATAATGGACCTCATTCCCAATGAATAGAGACATTACTGGTGCCCACTTAGTCTTCCCGTTGATGAGCAACGGGAAGACTAGTGGCAAGTGAAAAAATATATACCAGTGTTCTACTAATTGTAGGAAATGGTAACACCAGACTAGAACTCAGCATTGAATATGCACAGAGATTTACATGTTAAACCCTAAATGTCTGTAGAGTAAGCCACAACATAGAAGAGAAGAGAGAGAGGAAAAAAAAGGAAAAGTGCCTGCTATAGAGGCAGACTGGGCGAGGTGGGAAGGAATTTGGGGACATTGGTGATGATATCATCATTGTTATCATCTTTTTGGGGACATTGTGGTGAGAATAGGACACAAGTAGAGGGCTGGTGCTGGAACCCTCTATGAGTGAGACCCAATTATGAACATCTTTGTAATTGTATATATACAATTGTATAATAAAAAATAAAATAATAAAAAATAAACTTGTATCAGACAGTCCACACCTCAAAACTCAATGCTCTTTATTTTTCAATACACAGAGAATATTTTATAGCATAGAACAAATTCTTAGGGATAATTTGATATCCATGATGTTACACAATTAGAAATTAACCACAATAAGAGAAAGGAAGGAAACAGTTCCGGTGCTTGGAGTTGGAACAACACATTGTTTAACACAGTAAATGACTCATCAAAGAAGGAATTAAAAGATTCGTCAAGTTGGGTGAGAATGAAGACCAAACTATTAGAATGTATCGGACACAGTAAAAGCAATACTAAGAGGCAAAGTTTATAGCAATCCATCAGAAAACATTTAAAAGATTGTGTCATTGATTTCTGTCCTCTGTTTCCTGTTGATTTTTTGGGGTGCCACATTCTGGAATGTGCTCAGGAATTACTTACTCCTTGCTTGCTATTGGGAAAAGCAAAAGAAAGCAGTTTCTGATCTTTATTATGCAGGACAAATCAGATTTCTGATAGAAATAAAAAAAATAGGAACAAACGTATATATCTAGTTTCTTCATAAGCAGGACAATGTACTGAATATAAAATTTCATTTTTTATGAGTGCCGAACACAAGAAGTTCTCAGGTGGTCTTCGGTGGCAACTCTTATCAATCCTCTACCAACGTGGACAACCATTCAATGTGAGACCTGAGGATGCTTACTACTCACACCCTGCACTGCCGGATTACCCAAGTTAGTCCTGTAGTGCTGGGGTCTTCAGAGCCACACACAGCAACACTTGTGGATCTCTAGGGCTATACAGAGGTGCTCAAGGTACTATGCGGTTCCAGAGATCAAATATGCTTGGCTGCAGAAAGACAAGCTCTGTGACCCCTGTAGTATATATTGGGCCCTAGATTTTATTCTCCATACTGGGTAAAACATAAATAATAGGAAATATTAAAAGGTAGGATGTTTCATGTAGGATGTGACCATACTGTTTAAAATATAAGCTTTGAATGACATTTGTCTACTGAAATGGCACTGAAAGATGCAATAGTCGGAATCATTTTTGTTTTTAACGTTTCCCCAGATTTATTCAGATATGATTTGAGATTGTATGATATAAGGATATATAGCTGATAGAACATACTGCAAAATGAGGGTCACAATAAGTTTAGTTGATATATCCATTACCTGAAAATCTTTACTTAACCAAGAAACATTTCAAATACATAGTCCAATTTCTTCATTGTATCACTTTTTCTATTTATTTAACACATTTCTGGAGGGTTCATTCTCAACCCAGGATGGTGCCAGGTAAAAAAGAAAGAACAACAATAAGATAGAATCCTTTTTTTCCTTCCTAGTGTACACAACTTAATGAGGCAAATTATTGCAACTCTAAAGAATACAGAGCTGCAGATTTGATAATATCATAGAACAGTGAAAGTCTGCAGAATATCTAAATGAGGTATTTTATGTGCAAAGGATTCATGTAACCTAAAACAATAAAGTACAAATTCATGGATGCATTCAGTTATTTAATCAAAAGAGCATAATTGAAGGTTTTGTTAGAGTCCCAGTTTCATCCTAAAACATCCAGCCAATGCATAAACCAAGCTTTAATGAAACCAGATGCCTCCTTGCACACAGGACAGTTTCATTTGCTCTGCAGCTCCATATGGGAACTGCTTCGCACTACTTAGCAGCCCATCCTCCGTTCCAAGAACACATGAGCCTCTTAAAACAAAGTTGAAAATCGAGTGGCTTGCAAGTTAGCTGGCAGCATAACTGCATTTTCAGCAGGCTTGGATATGGGGGGTAGGGGAGGGCTTAGTGTTCACTGTGTAACTGACCTCTCGGAGCCAAGTTCAGAGTGGTGTGAGTTATCAAATCTGACAGTCTTTTGGCAAGTGTTCGAAGGCTCAAGGCCCAGACCCTCTTCCAAGCTCAGATGGGATCAATTAGGATACATAATAGTTCTTGCAAGGCTTTATTGCCTAGAACCATGCTTTTAAAAAAGTATTTAATGTGCAATGGTCCAATGTATGGCTCACCTGTACCTTCTAGCCACTCAAAATAAATAAGAGTAAATTGAAAAGTTAAGATACCTTAAGTATCAGAACAATTAGTAGGGAAAATGGGAAGGAAATAGCAAACAGTCCAAAATTTGAAAGAATACTTGTCTCTAGCTGTATTGAGGACATCGTTGAACATATATTTATAATATTGTATTTCTCCCTAAATTTCAATTCCCTCTGCCAAGTTATGTTTTGAAAATATGATTAAAACATGTCACTTTCTGTGTCTTTATCTCTTGCATACCCTTAATAGCCAAAGATCCAGCTAAGGTAAGCTTTTCAGTTTGGTAAACAATTGAATTCAAGGAAGCTACTTAGGGTTATTTATAATAGGTAGCAAGAAGTCCAAATTTTGACTTTTTGCTCTCTAGATGTATTGAAGACATTATTGACATATTAAAAAATATTGTATTTCCCCCTAAATTTTAATTCCCTGTGCAAAAGTTATGATTTGAAAATATGATTAAAACATACCAAACTTTGTCTTTATCTCTCTTTAAATCAACAACAAAGGATAATTTCTTATAGCAACAGTAAGGCCATATTTAATAATTATAATATTCCAACTTCATTTGAACTATGTTTTGTCTTTATGGGATGTATCTTTTTCACATGCCTGGCGAATAAGGTATACTGCAACATCTAATGGCTAAAGTTCAAACTTTGGAACTTGGCCAGAAATGTTCTTTTCTGATCGTTTTAGTTACTACCAGAATCATGAAACTATCATAGTACCTCATTATTGTTTGACATTGGTCTGACACCAATTTTACTGCTTGTTTAAAGAAATTGTAAGTTAAAACATAGCCCTACAGTTGCTTCATAAGTGTTTCCGCTTTCCTTGTATCTTCAGCGTTTGGCTTCACCTCCTTATGTTTTTAACCAGAAAGATTTATTACTCATGAGAATGTTGTAGTGTGTCTTTGTTTCATAAAGAAAAATGTTATTTGAAGCATATTCTACTTATAGCTTTTGTAAAAATGACCTTTACCAATATATTTTATTTATTTTTTTGCTGATTAATTTGCTTTTGCTACGCTCATCCATGGCCAAAAGAAAAAGTGGCATGTATATGTCCTGACTGACCTCACTAGCAATTTTACTCTCTCTCTCTTTTCCTCTAACTAGAGAAGATATGATATTCTTTGGTTATGGAGAAGAAATAAGCATAACGGTTAGACTGCTTGGACATAATAAATTTAATACTAATCTTTTACCTAAGTAATAATAATCTTTTACCTAAGTTCATAACTTGCCAGAGTACTGAAATTCTTCACTTATACTGTTAAATACTGAAAGGTTATCCTAATTATTAATCCATTATACAAATATGTACATTTGGGTAAAAGTTGTCTATTTTTAGCAGCAATGTTGAGTTCTAATGTCAGAGTCAATAAAATATATAAAGGTAACAAACTCAGCAAATAATATAAATGTAGAAAAATTTATTTCATAAGGCTAATGAAGAGTTAAATATCACTGTATCACTGTATCACTGTCTTCCCGTTCATCATCAATTTGCTCGAGCGGGCACCAGTAACATCTCCATACGTCCTGTTTCATGCTAGTAGAGCCCAAAGGCATCTGCTTGAAAATAGGTGAATATTGGCTCAAAAATTTGCAAGAATTCTTATTAAATGCTTTTCTTGCTGACTGAGAAGGATACAGTAATGTTCAGATCCATTTCTAACATAACCTACCAATTCTAGATGAGTTCAGTTCTCTCTTCTCTAAGTTTATGAAGTCTTTGCTGCTGAAAAGTAAGGCAATGCCAAATGGATTGCTCTCTACAGGACTGTTTAGCCTTATTATGTTGGTGATTTTTCAAAACTTAAATTTTTGTGATTTTCCAAAACTTAAATGACTGCAGAACACACTTCACAGTGAATACATCTATAATTTGGTTAAAGGATGCATAATATTGCATTGTAGAGATTTAGTAATGTGAATTTTGTGTGTATGTGTGTGTATGCCTGCACACACATACTTAACAAATAATGGATGAGAGTATCAAAACAAATACTTACTTAGGTAAACATAGTATAATGTGAATATACTACGTTGAGCAGCTTAGTCATTTTTGAATAGCATACAAGCACACATAAGTTATCTAGTAAGTGAATCACAGGAAGGGATTCATTTTTTTTTTCATTTGGGTCAGAGAGATATCACAGGAATTAAAATTCTTGTCATATATGAGGCTGAGCCCTATTGAATTTCCAGCATGGCCTGGTTTCTTGAGTACCACTGAGAGTGACATTAACACAGAGCCAAGATTAATACCCACACCCCAATGGGCACCCAAACTATAAAAAGTTATTGATTTATAATTAAGAAGTTAATAAAAATTATGTCAAAATTAGGGTAACATAAAAGAAATTTAAAAGTTTAGATTGCATTAAACTAACAGAAAAAAATTAAGCAGGGTAAAAATATACTTTCACTGTTCAAAAAATAGGAGATACAGGAGATATAAGTTTAGTTTTCAATAAACCTCAAGTATATTTCACAATAAAAAAAAGACAAAGAAGACAGTCCTAGATGAGTAATGAACCAAAGTAGGTGGTTCAATTGACAGTAACTAGAACAAGATAGGTAAGATTTGACTATGGACTTTGTTGGAGTATTTTAACTTATGCTTGCCATTTTTGGGGGGAATTTAAATGTTCCAGGAGAAAAGAATACAAAATGGGGCACTAATTTGAACAATGTGAGCAAGACATAGCAATGTACAGTGCAAATCAGTTTCCATAGGTGTATGCCTAGAGGAAATGTATGCCAAACAGATGCAACATGGCAGTCAAGGAAATTTTCCTATATATATAACTTACATTTTTATCAAATTCATACATATTCATTTTTATTTACATGAATTCATTTAAATCATTGTTATTTTGTGTCGACATATAAATTACAAGTTCCTAAGACCACAAATCTATAGTTATATTTTCTATAATTTAATGTTTTGGGGAAGCAATGGTATTTACATAAGCAAACAATTTAATGTGAATATACTATGTTGAGAAACTTGGTCATTTTTGAGTAGCATCATCTGAAGTTCACATTACATAAATTCCTAACAAAATCTTTCATGACATTAGTAACTAAGTACACATTAACTGAGAGTGGTTGATTGTCTTTGATGATGGCCTTCAAAGAATCAGCATCCCAGAATTTGAGATCTAGTATATTTCTTGACCACGAAGAATGGTGAGTCAATTTTGGTCTTATACTTTAAGAAAATCTGTTGATTCCAAAATGTGTGTTTATAGGATCCCTATGCTACTGTGTGAATCATTAAATGGATCGGGTGCAAAACAGTGCAGAGATGCTCCAAGACCATACAGTGAGGAAATGAGACACAATTGTCTCCATATTGCAATTGAGCCTTCCACGACTTCCACCTCAGGTATGAAATGGCTGAACTACATGAGGTAGGCATGGTAAAACAAATAAGCAAATAAACAAACAAACAAAACCCACACTGAATAGAATTAAACTTGTTTTAAAGAAATACATTTAGATAAAAGCAAAAAATAAAGGATCTAGATTGCCTGACAATAATGTTTCTCATTACACTGATAATCAATAAAAGTAGAAGGTAATATTTTCAATATGATGGTAAGTTTATAAAAATCAATCCTTCTTTTCACTTACTTCATACTTTATAAGAATCTTAGTCCATCGTGCTTACTTTTGGAAAAGACACGTTATATAATCTATTTATATAACATGTCTTTATATAACATATAAAGACATGTTATATAATCTATCATTTTCACTAATTGCTGCAATAAAATACCTGACCAGTGGGTTAGGTATAAATAAACAAATAAATGCAATACAAATCTATTTTCAAAAGATAACCAGGCAGGCTCCCCTGCTTGTCCAGAGATTCTCAGACATGGGGCAGAGCGGCTTCCCTCTCGTCAGAACGTTTGGACTTCCCTCTCGCCAGAACTCCACCCAGCAGACCAGCTCATCACAGCCCGGATCATCGACACCCACCCTACAGCAGCTTTTTTCCCAATCTGGCCCAGGTATGCTGGTCCAGAGATTCTCAGACATGGGGCAGAGCGGCTCCCTTGCTCTCCCTGTGCACAGCCGTTCATGAGGCAGTCGGGAGGCATGGCAGGTTCTAGCCCTGGCCCACCACCTCGGCAGAGCCTCACAACAAGCCAGACCACACCCGCCTCACTCCACGGGCGCCACCATTTTCCACATTTGGACTTCCCTCTCGTCAGCACTCCACCCAGCAGACAAGCCCATCACAGCCGTGATCATCAACACCCACCTTGCAGCAGCTTTTTCCTCAATCCAGCCCAGGTATGATGGTCCAAAGATTCTCAGACATGGAGCAGAGATGTTCCTTGCTCTCCCTGTGCACAGCCGTTCATGAGGCAGTCGGAAGGCATGTCGGGTTCCTAGCCCTGGCCCACCACCTCGGCAGAGTCGCACAACAAGCCAGACCACCCCCCTCACTCCGCGGGTGCCACCATTTTCCACATTTGGACTTCCCTCTCGTCAGAACTCCACCCAGCAGACCAGCTCATCACAGCCCGGCTCGCGGCTGCTTGGCGGCCGTCGCGGCTCATCAATAATTGCTTTATTTGGAGGTGTTTAAAAGAGTTTGCCTCCCGCTCGTCAAGCCTGGCAAGCTTCTCGTGTTGTATTTGATATGCCAAAATCCAGAAACAATTATATTAGGTCATTCCCATTACCTAATATAATGGTATGAGGCTCTTTATATTCCTGTAGCAAGCCGATGCCCCTGGCTCTACTGGCATGAGACAGGACATATGGCGATATTACTGGTTCCCGCTCTAGCACATAGATGATCAACGGGAAGATCGTGATCGTGAACCAGGCAGGTATGTACGAAATCCTAAGAAATCTATAAAACTTTATGTAATTCATAATTAAATTGTAGGACATCTGGTAACTATAGGCACACACACACATGCATATTTGAAATCAATATAATAATAAACAGCTGCAAAATAAAATATTAGACATACATTTACTGTTTTGCTTTAAATAGTATAGCTTCTAAATCCCAAACTTCACTGGTACCAATGAGTGTAGTATCTTGGAAATAGGTTATCTTCATATGTAAATGAATACTAACAGAAGGCAGATCTATATCATAATAAACGTATAAGTTTACTGTAAACATATAAGTTTAATCCATGAGCTTTAGTCTTTCTTATATTTTAGTTTTTATGAAAAGCCCTTTGTTGTGTAGGACTCCATTCTGGTAGAACTCTCTTTAGTGGGACTCCTTTCTGATAGGATCCTCTTTGGTGGGAGACTGGGGCTCTCGTGTATGGTCTAAGTTCTGACCAGAGCTAGAGTTCTTTTATTATATTGGATTGTGGTGGTAGAGCTTTGCTATTATTAAAAGCCTTTTTTGAAACTGTGCCAGAACAGTTTAAGGAACATTCCTTAAAACTTGAAGGAATGGTTTGAGGCTCTTCATGTTCCTGGAGTGAACGGATGCCCTTGGGCTACACTAGCATGTGACAGGACATATTTAGATGTTACTGGTGCCTGCTCCAGCAAATCGTTGAGCAATGGGAAGATAAGTGACAAGTGACAAGATTAAAACATTTTTTTCAAGTAAAATAATGTTTATTGAATCTTATTTTAAAAGATGTCAGGGGAGAGAAGAGAAGTATGCATGCAAAAGAAAATACAGGTTTGGGGGAGGAAGTAAGCAAGCAAAGAAACTGAGCTAAGAAAGACGTTTTCATTGGAGAACACAAGCTTGAAGAGTAAGTTGGCTTACCTTATTTTAAGATTCAATTTATGTGCTTTACTACTCATACAGTACCAGCTAGGGTTAATCAATTTTTCGTTTAAAAAAACTATTTGTATTTGTAGTAAGGAGACATATCTCGAAAAGTTATTCATTAGCAGTGTGTCTGAGTGTTGATTTCTGCTTCAATTACTATGCATTGATCCAGGCAGTAGTCACACATTCTAAGTTTAAAATGCCCCCTAGATTAACAATTAGTAATTTTCTCCCCAAATTTGAAAAGTTTAAGAAATAAGAGCAGGGGCCAGAGTGATTGTCCAGTGGGTAGGGCATTTGACCTGCATCCGGCTGACCAGGGTTCCATCCCCGGCACCCCCTATGGTCCCCTGAGCATTGTCAGGAGTAATTCCTGAGTGTAGAACCAGGAGTAACCCTGAGCATCGCCAGGTGTTATCCCCCCAAAAAAAGTAAAAAATAAGAGCAAATTGTTATTGTTAGCATTTTCTTTTTGCTGTTTTAGTATTATATTCCTTAATTCTCTTCCTGTTCATAAAATTCTGTAACAAATCTCCTATTATCAATGAATTTAAATTAAGCACTAACATATGCATAGAAAATACTATAGAACAGATGTTGGCAAACTTTTTCGTAAAGAGACAGAAAAAACTTTGTAGAGGTACATAAATTGTCCTGTCAAGCTTTCCCTTTGATGAATCTCTTGTCAAACATTCCCTGGTTTGTTTTCAAATCTTTCAAAATGCCAGAGCCATTCATATGTTAAAATATCACAACATATTTTAACAAAAACATTAGCAAAGAACTTTGCAATTCCATTGCTATGTTCAGTAAGGTGATCAATTCATTGTCAAAAAGTTGTTCCAAAGAGTATACTAGGATGCCAACCACCCCGAAGCCCAGCAGCTCCCTGGTCTCCCCACCAGCTCCCTGTCTCCTCACCAGGTGCGTTCCCACTGCCAGCAGCCCCCGAGGCACCCCCTTTCCAGCATAAAGGTCTGGGGCTTTGTGAAGGGGACCAAGCCACACCCAGCTTTTTTTGGATCTTCCACTGGATTACCTTCACCCTGACTCCCTGACTCCAGAACCACCCAGTGACACTCCAAAATTCAAAACCACGTGAACACGCTCAAGGTAATATCTTTCTACCTGAGATACTACTGAGCATTTGCCCCTACATTCTTTGCTATACATCCCTAACTTCAAAGTAATTCAGGCACCTACTAACTCTATTTACTAGACACCCCAAACACACATTTTCAACCTACAATAGTCGTTACGGTAAAGCAACGCAGAATTCCTTCAAGCTCTACAATTGAAGTCACTAATACAGATGAGTCAAGCAATAACGATGAGCTATATAACATCTCTGAAAAGGAATTTCGGAAGGAACTGTTAAAGATTCAATAGGAACTCAAAGAAACATTGGAATACAAAGTCAATAAAATACATGAGGACATGAGAGCAGAATTGAGTAAATTTCAGAACAAAGTACAAGCAGAAATGACCGATATTAAAAATGAGGTAAGTGAACTGAAAAACACAGGGGAAGGCCTCCAAAGCAGAGTAACAGCTACTGAAGAAAGAATTAGTGATCTCGAGACGAGGTTCAGAGATTCTGTAGACAACACCAGAAGATGGAGAAGAGACTCACAATCAACAAACAGACTACCAGAGAAAATCGGGATCAAGCCAAAAGGAACAACATATGCATCATTGGGGTCCCAGAATGGCAAGAAGAAAATCCTGATGAAGAAGAAATTGTCAAAGCCATCATCACTGAGAAGTTCCCTGAACTGAAAAAAGCATGCTCCCAGATACAGGAGGCCCGTAGGATACCAGCTAAAAGAAACCCCAATAAGAATACTCCAAGACACATCCTTATTAAAATGACAAAAACAATAGACAGAAATAGAATACTGAAAGCAGCAAGATCAAAGAAGGAAATCACATACAAAGCAGCATCCCTGAGATTTACAGCTGACTTCTAGATGAAACACTCCAAGCCCTAAAACAATGGTGGGACATTGTGAAAAGACTAAATGAACTGCAGGCTTCACCAAGAATTCTTTACCCAGTTAGACTTACTTTCAGATGTGAAGGAAAGATACACAACTCAGGAAATTCGTAGACTCAAAACCAACATTAAAAGAAGGATTGAAGGCTCTATTGTAAAATAAGAAAACCCAAAACCACAACAAATTTAAACAGGAAGATGGCAAAAAATCCAATGACAATAATATCTCTCAACATCAACGGTCTAAATGCACCAATTAAGAGACATACGGTGGCAAAATGGATTAAAAAACTGAATCTAACATTCTGCTGCCTACGAGAAACACATCTGAATAATCAGAGCAAACAGACTCAAAGTCAAAGACTGGAGGACCATTCTCCATGCAAACAACTCCTCCAAAAAGGCTGGTGTGGCCATACTTGTGTCTGACAATATAGACTTCAGGCTGAAAAAAGGTTAAAAAGGGACAATGAAGGCCATTTCTTAATAATTAAAGGGTATGTATACCAGGAAGAAATCACACTACTAAACATATATGCCCAATCGAGGGGCCAGCAAAATACTTTAAACGACTATTAATAGACCTCAAAGAAGACATTAACAGTAGCACAATAATAGTCGGAGACTTCAACACTGCCTTATCGACTATGGATAGATTGACGAGACTAAAACTCACCAGGGAAATACTGGAACTAAAGGAAGAAATAAAAGAGAGAGAGCTGGTTGATACATACAGGGCTTTTCATCCCAAAAAAAGCTGAGTACACATTTTTTCCAGTGCACAAGGAACATTCTCCAAGATAGACCACATACTGAGCCACAAAGCATACCTCAACAAAATAAAAAAGATAGAAATTGTGTCGACTATCTTTTCAGATCATGATGCACTGAAAATAGTAGTTAACCATACACAGAAGCAGGGAGTCAAATCAAACACCTGGAAACTGAACAGCTTACTGCTGAACAACAAATGGGTCATAGAAGAAATCAAACAGGAAATCCAAAGATTCCTAGAAACAAATGACAATGAAGACACCAACTATCAGATCTTGTGGGACACAGCAAAAGCTATGTTAAGAGGAAAGTTCATAGCTCTGCAAGCATTCACCAGGAAACAAGAAAGGGCCCACATAAATAACCTGACCTCACAGCTGAAAATATTAGATAATGACCAAAAAAGAAGCCCAACTCCAGCAGAAGGAAGGAAATAATAAAACTTAGGGAGGAAATCAATGAGCTGGAAACCAAAAAAAACAATCCAAAAGATTAATGAAACCAAGAGCTGGTTCTTTGAAAAATTAAACAAGATCCGACAAGCCACTGGCAAGACTTGTAAGGACAGGGAAAGAGAGAACCCAAATAAACAGAATCAGAAATGAAAATGGTGCATCACAACAGAAAAGACAGAAATCCAAAAGATCATCAAAGATTACTTGAGAACCTCTGTGCCACGAAACATGAGAGCCTAGAAGAAATGGATAAATTCCTGAAGTCCTATAACCTCCCAGGATTGAAACAAGAAGACCTCCAATACCTGAATAAGCTTATTGCCATTGAGGAAATTGAAAAAGTAATTAAAAGTCTGCCCAAACATAAAAGCCCAGGTCCAGATGGGTTCACTAACGAATTCTACCAAACCTTTAAGGAGGACCTACTGCCTGTCCTGTTCAAGCTCTTCCAGGAAATAGAAGAAACAGAAACATTCCCAAACAGCTTCTACAAGGCACACATCACCCTGATACCCATAGCAGGGAGAGACAACACAAAAGAAGGAAAATTACAGACCAATCACCTTGATGAGCACAGATACTAGGATCTTCAAAACAATACTAGCAAACAGAATCCAAAGACTCATCAAAAAGATCATACATCATGGCAAAGTAGGATTCATCCCGGGAATGCAAGGATGGTTCAACATTCACAAATCAACATAATATATCATATCAATAAGAGAAAAATAAAAACATATGATCTTATCAATAGATGCAGAAAAAGCATTTGACAAGATCCAGCAGCCATTCATGATTAAAACCCTCCAGAAAATGGGAATTGAAGGAAGCTTCCTCAAGATGGTCCAAAGCCATCTACCAAAAGCCCACAGCGAGTATCATTCTCAATGGGGAAAAATTGAAAGCCTTCCCTTTAAGATCAGGAACATGACAAGGTTGCCCTCTCTCAACTCTTTTATTCAATATAGTACTGGAAGTACTCGCCATAGCAATCAGAGAAGAAAAGGACATTAAGGGCATCCAGATAGGCAAGGAAGAAATCAAGCTATCATTATTTGCAGATGACATGATATTATACTTAGAGAACACTAACCTCTTGGCCCAAAAACTCTTAGAAACAATAGATACTTATAGTAGAGTGGCAGGGAACAAAATCAATACCCAAAAGTCGGTGGCTTTCCTATACACAAATAATGAAAGAGAAGAAAGGGATATTAATAAATCGATTCCATTCACAATTGTACCACAGAAAATCAAATACCTAGGAATCAGCTTAACCAAATGTGTAAAGGACCTATACAAAGAGAACTACAAGACACTGCTTCAAGAAATAAAAGAGGACACGAGGAAATGGAAACACATTCCCTGCTCCTGGATGGGGAGAATTAACATTGTCAAGATGGTAATATTCCCTAGAGCTTTGTACAGATTCAATGTGGTTCCTATAAGGATACCCATGACATTCTTTAAAGAAATTGACCAAACACTCCTGAAATTCATATGGAATAATAAACCCCCACAGATAGCTAAAGCAATCCTTGGGAAAAAGAAGATGGGAGGCATCACCTTTCCTAACCTCAAACTGTACTACAAAGCAGCAGTAATAAAAACAGCGTGGTATTGGAATAAAAACAGATCTGTGGATCTATGGAATAGAGTTGAGTATCCTGATACCCACCCTCAAAGACATGATCAGTTAATCTTTGATAAAGGTGCAAAGAGTCCAAACTGGAGTAAGGAAAGCCTCTTCAACAAGTGGTGCTGGGATACTGGACAGCAACATGTAAGAAAATGAATTTCCACCTGGGTCTA
The DNA here is from genome assembly GCA_021461705.1 of Cryptotis parvus. Taxonomy (NCBI): domain Eukaryota; kingdom Metazoa; phylum Chordata; class Mammalia; order Eulipotyphla; family Soricidae; genus Cryptotis; species Cryptotis parvus. The sequence goes on from JAJIBD010009822.1 coordinate 84,462, forward strand.
ACATCTTGCACAAAAATCAGATCAAAATGGATTAAAGATCTCAATGTCAGACCTGATTCCATAAAGTACATTGAAGAAAATATAGGAAAAACCCTCCACGACATTGAAATTAAAGACATCTTCAAAGGTAAAACACCATTAACAAAGCAACTAGAAGAAAAGATAAACATATGGGACTACATGAAACTAAAAAGCTTCTGCACCTCAAAAGAAACAGTGACTAAGATACAAAGGCAGTCCACAGAATGGGAAAGAATATTCACCCAATACCCATCTGATAAGGGGTTAATATCCAGGATATATCAGGCACTGGTAGAACTTTACAAGAAGAAAACAAACAACCCCATCAAAAAATGGGGAGAAGAAATGAACAGAAACTTTAGCAAGGGAAGAAATTCAAATGGCCAAAAAAACATATGAAAAAATGCTCATCATCACTAATCATCAGAGAGATGCAAATCAAAACAACAATGAGATATCATCTTACACCACAGAGACTGGCACATATTCAAAAGAGCAAGAACAACAAGTAATGGTGTGGATGTGGGGAAAAGGGGACACTCATCCATTGTTGGTGGGAATGTTGACTTGTACAACCTTTCTGGAAAACAATATGGCCATTCCTCCAAAGACTAGAAATTGAGCTCGCTTTTGACCCAGCCATACCACTCCTGGGAATATACCCTGGGAAGCCAAAAACACACAGCGGAAACACAATCCGCACTTTTATTTTCATAGCAGCACTATTCACAATAGCCAGAACCTGGAAACAACCAGTATGCCCAGGAACTGATGACTGGATAAAGAAACTGTGGTACATCTACACAATGCAGCTATCAGGAAAAATGAAGTTATGAAATTTGCCTATAAATGGATGTACATGGAAAGGATCATGTTGAGTGAAATTAATCAGAAGGAAAGAGAGAGACATGGAATGACTGCATTTATTTACATGACATAAATTTATCAACTGATCTTACCAAAAGTGGAAATTACCACAAGCGTGAGGGAGTCAGAGGTTAGGTAAGACAGAGAAGGGAACATGTGTGAACAAATGTCGAAAGAGCTGATACCAACATAGAACTGAGCATTAAATACAGGCAAAAAAATGCACATGATGGCTTCCCAAGTGTATGTAGTGCAACCCACAATGTGTAGGAGGAAGGAAGGGAGAGAGAGGGAGAAAGAAAAAGAGATGAAGTACCTGCCATTTAGGCAGGCTATGGGAGGGGGGGGGAATTGGGGACATTGGTGGTGGGATATGGGCACTGGTGGAGGGGGGGTGCTGGAGCACTATGTGACCGAAACCTCTCAAACATGAACAACGTTGTAATTGTATATCTCAAGGTGGTATAATAAAAAAAAATTAACAAAAAAAAACAGAGTATCCGAATATTATTTCTCAATATTTTAAAATTTTTAGATATTTTAAAAATTATCATTAGAGTCTACAGCTTTGAAGGTACTTTTTTCTCTAAAGGTATGTATAGATTAGTTCAGGAAATATGGCTGACATGAGGAGTAACAAAATTGCCATGATTTTGTTTCCCCAATATTCATGTTCTACTATTAAAAATTGTATGAGCAGTTTGGAGGTAAAGACTGCTCCATTGAGACATTTGTAGTCTTAGATGAAACAAAGGCAATTATCTTTACCACACAATATAAAGTCCTTAAAAACACCCTGAGCATTTGCATTTGATTAGAAGGCTTGCATGGATAGAGAGAATTTGTGCTGGAAGCAAATTATTGTGGGTGAAGTTTGGAGATCCACATTTTACTGAACAAACTCAGTCATGTGGAAGTATCTAGTTTCATTATGGTAAAATGGGATAGTCATACCTGGCATTTCTAAGGAAGCCAAAGCAAATTTTATGTTTCCACTCTGCTATCTGATTCTAAATATGTAAACAAATAACAGCCATTTAATAGCCAAATGTGATACAATTCAATCACTTTAAAACAGAAATCATCTCTATTAAAATTAAAATCATTCCTGATTTAATAATATGCTGAAACAGCAGAAAAATCAAGTGAACTCTAGGGAGTAATGGTAGTTTCCAGACATGAAAACCAGAAAGTAATAAGTAGGCATATTATTAATGGAATGAAGTAATAAAATAAATAAATGGCATAAGAATTTATTACTTGAAAATGATCATCTAGGTAGTCATATGGAATGATATATTCTTTATAGGTAAGGTTTAACTTACCCAAGATTAAATTAGGCCAAGATTAAACTGGAGATATCAGAAAAGTTACCTTCTCACAAAGCTCCATTTAAACTAATCTTGGAATCCTAAATAAGACAATCAACTGTATCCATCTGTAAGGATAGGATCTTAATTCTTATACCAGGGATCAGGCTGGCAGATACAATTGAAGTTTTTGTCCTATGTTATGGTTAGATATGTTAGATATTTTGAGTCTATTAAATTATTAACCCTTAAAAATTTTATAGTCATGAGAACTGTTCAATGACTTGATACATTTCATTAGTAGAAGTTTGTGACTCTGTTAAATGAACAACTTATGAGTTTTCCCAGAATGTGCTGAGCAAACAACCAGAGAAGGGAGCCACTACACAGAAGTTGTTCTAACTTGCATCTAAACATCATTTTCATTATCTACATTTTTTGCTTATCAGTGTTAGCTTTACATTAAGATCTATATTATTTTCCCTCCAGTTTTTATCTCTGTATTTTAATTTTATCTTCTATAAAATTGTATCACTTCACTTGTCACTTGTCTTCCTGTTGTTCATCGATTTGCTCGAGCATGTACCAGTAACACTTCAATACGTCCTGTCGCAAGCAAGTGTAGCCCAAGGGCATCTGCTTGCTCCAAGAACAGGAAGAGCCTGTTACAATTATAGTTTCAAATATATTTAATATAAATTTTTATCTTACATCAGTTTATCTCTATATATTTTAGGTATACCTTTGTAATATCTCTGATATCTTGTTACTTGTCACTTGTCAGGTGGCAGACAGGTGACAGGCTTGTCTACCCCCAGGGCTCTGCTCTGTGGGCCCTGGATGGTGGATTTTTTCCTGACAGAGAAAAAAATCTCTGATATACTTAAAGTATATCTCTGATAAGGAAACAAGACTGCCCCTCGAGGTGTTGCAGATGTTTGTGTGGTGCCCGGCTGTGTTGGCAGGTGGCAGACGGGAGACAGGGAGACAGGCTTGTCTACACCCCCAGGGCTCTGCCCTGTGGGCCCTGGATGGTTGATGGTCTAACATAGAAAAAGACTGGGATGAACCCAGAGTCATGGCAGAGCCTGGCAAGCTACCTGTGGTGTATTAGATATGCCAAAAGCAGTTAACAATAATGGACCTCATTCCCAATGAGCCCCCCTACCCCCACTCCATGAGAGCCTCAATTTTTCCACATCTGGAATTCCCTCTCATCAGAGCTCCACCCAGCAAAACAGCCTATCACAGACCACAGACCGGCTCATGGAGATCCACCCTGCAGCAGACTTTTTTTAAATCCGACTCAGGTATGCTGATCCAGAGACTCACAGACATGGGGCAGAGCTGCTACTGACTCTCCCTGTGCCCAGCCACTCATGAGGTGCCCAGGAGGGATGGTGAGTTCTAGCCCTGGCTCGCCACCCCAGCAGAGCCTTGCAACAAGCCAGACAACCCCCACTCCATGAGGGCCTCCATTTTCCATATCCAGACTTTCTCTCTCCTCAGAGCATCACCCAGTAGACCAGTCTATCACAGCCCAGCTCATCAAGATCCACTCCATGAGGGTCTCCATTTTCCACTTCCTACCTCCCCTCATCAAAACTCCACCTAGCAGACCAGCCTATCACAGCCCAGCTTGTGCAGCCACAAGCGGCCTTGCTGGTTCATCAATAAATGCTGGATTTTGAGATGACTACAAGAGTATGCTACCCGCACGGCAGAGCCTGACAAGCTACCCATGTTGTATTTGATATGCCAAATACCAGTAACAATTTTATACCTCATTCCCATGACCTGATGGAATGGTTTGAGGCTCTTTGTGTTCCTGGAGCAAGCAGGTGCCTTTGGGCTCTACTAGCATGAGACAGGACATATGGAGATGTTACTGGTGCCCACTTAATCCAATCGATAATGAATGGGAAGACAGTGATACAGTGATTCCCAATGGGAACATTAGGTGCGTCCTCTCGAGCAAATCGATGAACAATGGGAATATTAAGTGACAAGTGACAAGGAAACAAGAATGAAAAATAAGACTACAATGCAAATATTAATTCATGAAATATAGTTTGCTAGCAACCTCTTAGTGGTGTATGATAATTTTTATTCCAATTTAGTTAATAATTTAACGATTGAACTGTATGAGGACTAAAACGATTGACCAAGAAACCTAAGACAAGTTGTTTAATAATTAAGTGCATTCATTTGTATTTAAGTGGATAATGAAGGTGTGAAGTACAACAACAGGTATTGTATACATATGTATCTGAACCACTTGTCACTTGTATCACTTGTCTTCCCATTGTTCATCAATTTGCTCGAGTGGGCACCAGTAACAAATCCATTTGTCCTGTCCAGAGCAAATGTAGCCCAAGGGCATCTGCTCCCTCCAGGAACAGGAAGAGCCTCAAACTATTCCTTCAGGTCATGGAAATGAGGTCTATAATTGTTACTGGTTTTGGCATATCCAATGCTACATGGGTAGCTTGTCGGCTTTGCCGTGTAGGTGATATACTCTCAGTATTAGGCTTTCATTTCTTGAATTTACTGATGAACCTCAAAGGGATGTGATCGGCTTTTCCCTAGGGTGGAGCTCTGAGGACCTGTGGAGTCCGGATGTTAAGAATAACTGACCTCATGGTGTGGGGGGTTCCTCTGGCTTATTGCTAGGCTCACTGGGATGACGGGCCATGGCTAGAACCTGCCCAGAACTGTATAGAGTGTATAAATTTGAAACATCCTGGGAAGGACCTGGTCCTAACTTCCAGTATTATCTGAACCACTAAGCAAGCAATGCTGAAAAATAAGATTAAAACTGTAATAATTAATCTTAAAAAATTCTCCTTGGGGCCGGAGTGATAGCCCAGTGGGTAGGGCATTTGCCTTGCACGCGCCGGCCCATGCCGCCCAGGTTCGATCCCCGGCATCCCATATGGTCCCCCCGAGCACCGCCAGGAGTAATTCCTGAGTGCAGAGCCAGGAGTAACCCCTGAGCCGGGTGTGACCCAAAAAAAAACAAAAAAAAAAATTCTCCTTGTAAGGAGGCATGTTTGGTGGGGAAGGAAACCTGGAGATATTATTGAGGGGGATTAGAACATTAGCATTCTGAAAAATTTAGCACAGACACAAATGTAAGTCATGGTGCTAAATTTTAAAATATGTGTTTAAAACTTTTTTCTAAAGAATACAAAAGTAAATAGCTGTTCTTATGGCTTTTGATCCATAGCTTGACCTTCAAAAAAGCAGAATCACTGCTATATTATTTTATGTCTTTAAGGAAATATATAGTGGTTCTCAAACCAGTTATTGACAGACTAAAGAGTAAATTATCTGAAGTTATTAGAAATAACTTATGTGTATGCATAAATGCATACACAGTAACTTTAAGAACAGAATCTTAAGAACTTCAGTAGAATATACTTATGCTAGGCATTCTTTAAAAAATGTTTCAAGCATGAATTATTATGATAATAAAATAATTATTATTTTGTCATCTTTTTATCTTGATTTTCTTAAATTTCTATGGATAGTAGAAAGGTAGAGCTTGAAAGCTATTTTTCAAATGACAACATCTAACTATATCTTGACCAGTCAAGATGTTGGCATAAGACTTGTCACATATTCCTGTCACTCCTGACTTATCCAGCTACACTTTCAAGTTCTCTTTAACAACTCCAATTTTCACACAAACTCTTTACAAAAATAATCCCAAGGTATTAAGTATAAAATTAGAGAATTAACTTGTAACTATTTTAATATAAAAAGATTTCCTATAGTGTGTGGAGGGAGGTGTTGGCTGAGGTGTCTTATCTAATTGATAGTAGACCTCCTTTATAAAGAACGTAAGAGACAGGAAACAGCTTGATCCATCAGGAGACGTTCATATCACTTAGGATAGACATAATTGGGGAAGGGATTAATTAAAGAGGAGCATAACATGGCAATAGAATGCTCTCATCTATTTTTATTTCATAATAAAAAAGGAAACATTCAAAATTACTTGAATAGTTTTGCTAATAACAAATTATAAATATTTATATGTCTGCAACAATACTGTTTACATCTAGTCAAAAACTGATTTGTCCTGAAAATCTTCCCAAACACTGATATTCGCAGCTATGGAAAGCTGGGTTTTATTTATGATTCAAAGACATATTTTGAGGATTGTTATTATGGACAATAATTTTCAGATGATTGGTGTAGGTTTTTTGGATGAGAAAAATTAATACTTCCAGGGTCTGTCTAATTTGAGGATTTAAGAGACAAAAAATGGTGATTAATAAAGTGGTAATTAGTAAAATCTTCTAGTTCTCTCTTGATTGAGGATGTTATTTTAGAATAAGTGACCATATACAGTTCAGCTGTCAGTTTAGTAAGTCAGCACAAAATAAATATCTTGAGAACTTTTATTTAAAATAAATTAGAGCAGATATTTACTGTTTGTCAAATTTAGCCAGAACCTTGCTTTATTTTTCCACAAAGTAATGATGGGTACAAAAACAGATATCACAAATATATTATATTTCAAGTGGTTAATTTAAGAAAATAAATATTTTATACTAAATCTAATAATGGTAGAAACAAATTCTAGTTATAGGTCATAATAGAAAATAACATATTTAATAAACAGCACATATGTTTAATCAATGTTGTTATGCTGAAAATTCAGTTGCACAGAAATGTGAATTATCAACTTAGAACTGGTTAATTCAACACTATTACATTAATTTAAATTATTTCAATACATATTTTATAAGAAGTCATAAAAATGTCTAAGTGCTAATGTTTATGAGCAAAGTTTGCCTCATTCAGATTACAAATCTTAAATCCTAATTTCAATGAAAATTTAAAGTGTATACACTATGTAGTGTATATACTGAAATACCTAAAAATCCAAAATGAAAATCCAAAATAAAAAATACAAAATAAAACTATTGGAGAATATTTCAAATTGTTCAGTCATTACAGTCTACCAAAACATGTTCATCCTTCTGACAGTTAATCCAAGCTTTTATATTTAATAACATTTTTACTAGTTCTCATATTCAAAATTCCTAGTAGTTGCCCCTTGTACATTATCATTTTTTAATAAAATAAAAATCCATGTTATTTTGACAATAGTATGTTATTCATTATGTTAAGATATGTTATGCTGCTGCTATTCTATGTTATAATAACAGAAGAGACTGATACATTACCCATTTTCCTTTATAGATTAAAACAATGGAATAAAAAATCTGGGAACTTCCATCTCTGTGATATTGGCAAAATATTTTATTACATTTGTCATTGGTTTCTTTGTTTGCAATATTCTGTCATTTAACTACTACTTTCTTCAAGCTCTCCTTTTTAAAAAAATGAAATGTATTTATGTGTACTTTAATCAAAATTAATTTGTGTTTTTAAAAATGAACGTGGAATCAAAAGAATCATTTGCATAGTTGGTTAAATTATCTTTAAAAAGCTCCCCATCCCCTTCCTTTTATTTTTTATTTTTTTGGTTATAGAAGGGATATGCATTATAACCTTTCCATACTTGTATTGCAAACAATAATGCCCAAAAAGGAGAGAGAGAGAGAGACACAGAGAGAGAGGGAGAGAGAGAAGAAGAGAGAGGGAGAAAGAGACAGAGAAAGAGAGAGGGAGAGAGAGAAAGAGGGAGGGAGAAAGAGAGAAACATATATATATATATATATATATATATATATATATATATATAGAGAGAGAGAGAGAGAGAGAGGATTAGTCTCTAATAGAGGCAGATGGTGGGGTGGGAGAGAAACTGGGACAAGGGCTCTAGGAAATGTACACCGGTGAAGGTATTGATGAAAAATAAAATCAACTTAAACAGCATCATGCATTTCATGAATCTATCATCTGATAGTGGGCATTGCAAATGATTTTCCTATTTAGATTATATTTCATACCTATGCAAACTCACTCATGCAGGAACTCTTTCAGATTTCCAAGTGTAGCACACTCAGTAACTGAAAACTGTTACTTTTAAACTACCCAATCACTGCTTAAATTTTTGCCAAAGTAGCATTTTTACGAGGACTGACCCACCTCCACTGAATTTTTTAAAAAATATTTCCTTCATTTGGATCACAAGAAAAAAAAAAGCAGCAAGTGGAAATTTTTGTAAAACTCTTGGCTTTCTGTACCTACATAATAGCGGATGGATATTTCCCTCACTGCAGATGAAACAAATGTTTCTCTTTGGATAGGTTTTCCCATTAAACAAACCACTGCTATTGAAATCTATGTTTAGATTTGAGCTATTGGGATATCACCAAGTTAAACAGATGCTTGCTGAAGCATCACTTTTTACTTTGCTGATTCAGAAACATGTTAATTGTTCTGTGAATTTAGGAACAATCATCAAATATTATTTTTAAATGATTGCTTTGTTCAGAAGGTGGTAACACTAATGTTTGATGTTTTTGGCTCTTATAGAAGACTTAAATCCTCTGAAAATTACTTAAGTTATCTACATTTCTTTTCCCTGAATAGGAATGAATTCTTATTCTTTTGTGTAGTTATAATAACATTTTACTCAACTTTGCCCTGAGAGAAGACCAAGCCCAGCAAAATGTGTGACCGCTGCTTAACAAAAGCAGGAAAGACAGAAAGAGAAAATGAAAAGGTGTTATTTATTTATTTATTTATTTGTTTGTTTGTTTGTTTGTTTGTTTTTGTTTGTTTTTTTTGCTTGCTGCTAAACAAAAATGAAAAAGAGAGATAAATAGATAAATAGAGGGGGATGTTGAAACCCCCTGTAACAACGGTTAAGACAACTGTTAAAAGTTAGAAGGCCAGGATTCCAGGGGACTGCAGCCAGGAAAATGAAAAGGTTTTATTTATTTATTTATTTATTTATTTATTTATTTATTTATTTATTTATTTGTTTTTTGTTTGTTTATTTTTGCTTGCTGCTTAACAAAAATGAAAAAAGAGAGATAAATAGATAAATAGAGGGGGATGTTGAAAACCCCCTGTAACAAAGGTTAAGAAAACTGTTAAAAGTTAGAAGGCCAGGATTCCAGGGGACCCAGGAGAGAATCCTAGGGGGTCGTCAAGAGAATCCCAGAGGGGTTTTCATAGGGGATTTGAGCCTGGCTGGCTCAGAATTCTGTCTTCTGTTATGCAGTGGGGGGTGGGGCAGGGCAGGGGAAGGTGAGTTTTGTTTTGTTTTATTTTAATACCTTTTAGGTTTTTATTTATTTTTATTTTTTTTAATTAAACATTTTATTATACCACCGTGAGATATACAATTACAATGTTGTTCATGTTTAGAGGTTTCGGTCACATAGTGTTCCAGCACCCCGCTCTCCAGCAGTGCCCATTTCCCACCACCAATGTCCTCAATTCCCTCCCCCTCTCATACATAGCCTGCCTAAATGGCAGGTTCTTTATCTCTTCTCTCTCTCCCCTCTCTCTCTCTTTTCTTTCTCTTACACATTGTGGGTTGCACTACATACACTTGGAAGCCATCATGTGCATTTTTTGCCTGTATTTAATGCTCAGTTCTATGTTGGTATCAGCCCTTTCGACATTTATTCACACATGTTCCCTTCTCTGTCTTACCTAACCTCTGACTCCCTCATGTTTGTGGTAATTTCCACTTTTGGTAAGATCACCTGATTTATTTATGTCATGCAAATAAATGCAGTCATTCTATGTATCTCTCTTTCCCTCTGACTAATTTCACTCAACATGATCCTTTCCATGTCCATCCATTTATAGGCAAATTTCATAACTTCATTTTTCCAAACACCTGCATAGTATTCCATTGTATACATGTACCATAGTTTCTTTATCCAGTCATCAGTTCCCGGGCATACCGGTTGTTTCCAGGTTCTGGATATTGTGAATAGTGCTGCTATGAAAATAAAAGTGCGGATTGTGTTTCCGCTGTGTGTTTTAACTACGATTACCCCAAAATTATACATATTTTTAAAAATCTCAATTCTCAGGGTTTTTTTTTCTTTTTTGGGTCACACTCAGGGTTACTCCTGGCTTTGCGCTCAGGAATTACTCCTGGCAGTGCTGGGGTTGCCATATGGGATGCGGGGGGGGACAGGAAGGGGGTGTTGGGGTGTGTTCAAACCCGGGTTGGCTGCATGCAAGGCACAAACCCTACCTGCTGTGCTATCGCTCTGGCCTCTCAATTCTCAGATTTAAAATGATGAATTGGCAAAGGTAACTTTCAGTCTCTGAGACCTAAATTACTACAATTCTATGGCTCTGTTTATGAGTTTTACTAAACTAATTTACCCCAGTTGTTCTGTTGTTCACATCAGTGTTAATCAATAACAGTATTAGAAAATAGCTAATAAGAAGCTAAATACTTTAAATGTCAGAAATATATGTGGAAAGTGAAAATAAAACAGCAAAAAGAAATAGATGGATATTACATGAAAATAGTGTCATCTTCATTATATAGAACCAGATTTCATTTTTCGCTACCCACTCAACATAGAAGTTAGAATTCTCACCTCACCATTATTTTTCTTTTTCCATATCTTTTCTTTTCCATATTTGTTCTTTATTTCCTATCATATTGTGCAGATTCAGTGTGCTTAAGTGGCAACAAAATACCAGTTCAAAGGAAGTACTATATATTCTCCAAACCTCATCTCTCCCTCTTTCTCTTTATCCAAATGCTAGATACTGGTTAAAGACCATTCTGGTTACAAATTGAAAATTCAGTGACCTATGTAAAATAATGCTTTTTAACTTAGCAAGTCAATTTTTTTTGTTTCTCTGTTATCAACCAGCTATGTTTTCTATCTCAGACAATTAAGTCAATGAACACAAATCTGTGCCTTTTAAGAACTATAAAATTTTCCCTATGACTAATTCTAGACTGGAAGAATTAAATATATGTCTAGAGAACTTTCACTTTCCTGATTAAGACAACCAGAGTACCCTACAACTTATCCTTGGTTCTTATCTTGATCCCAATAGTTAAAGTTGCCATCTTGAGATCATAACCAACCAACAAAACAATAAAACAGACTTGCAGAAGTTTGGAAATCAATAGGTAACTAGACCCAAGCCATGACAACCATTAACATCTTGCCTTCTTATGTGGATGAAAATCAGATTGCTGGTAGTAAATATACTGCTAAACTCAAAGGTTATGAACTGACACCGTTCAGTTGTCAAGTCCCGCTTTTAGAATTTCCGGTTTTTAATAAACTATTTTTTTTTGCTTTTTGGGATCACATCCGGCAATGCTAAGGGATTACTCCTGGCTTTGCATTCAGAGGTTACTCCGGATGGTGCTTGGGGGACCATGTGGGATGCCAAGGATTGAAACCGGGTTGTCCAGGTGCAATGCAAAAGCCCTACCTGTTGTGCTATTGCTCTGGCCTGCCATTCTGGAATTTAACCAACTGAAGAAAATCTCCTGGAAAATCCACATCCAGTGACATATGAGGATGGCAAGTGGTGTATCATCTCCAGTGTACGGTTGCCTATGAAGGTCCATACTCTCTGGCAGCTCCCACAAGGTTGGTTCAAGCCTTGATAAAAAGTAGATTACTGTCTAATAATTTATCTAATCAAGCTTCTTCCAATCCACTAAATAATTGCTTCTAATACTATTAAAACAGTATCTCAAATTGACTCTGGCAAAATATAAGTCAAACATTGCTTCGTTTACTGTTAGACTTTCTATCACCTTTGGCAGAAATGAATCTTAAAGCATTCATGACTCCAGAAAGGAGTTGAGGCTGGTAGAACGATTCTTTAATAACAACCACTGTGTGAAATTACTATAGAACCCAACAAACAGGTTTTGTAAGGGGATAGAAAACACTTGGTCTTCATAGGGATATGGTTCAAATTTGCGTTGGGTCACTTAACCAGTATGTTACCATTAAAACATTTAGGCAAAATGTTTTAGTCTTAGGAAGTCTCATTTTCTTAAACACTAAGAGGAATGATGAGTTGCCCATTGATTAGTTTGGTGAATAATAAATATGAGCATTTAAAGAATTCAGGACACACACACACACACATATATATATATATATATATATATATATATATATATATATATATAAAATCATCCTTTGATCATTTTTGCTGAGGATTTACAAAGTCACTATGCATTTAGTCAAACCCACTCTATTAATAGTAGTTGTTATTACTTTAACTTTAGAATTATTTTCCTGAGGTGACACGAGGCCAGAATGATATGCCATACTTGAACACTCAAATTTTGTTTTGTATGTTAAACTTTGTGTTTTTATTTTTTCCCTTGCCCCTTTTTGTCTTAAAAATACATAAGTGATACAAGTGTTGTATATAGATATAAAAATGACTTCCTCTGCCCACAGAATATTGAGTTAGTATAGGAATTGGTATTATTTATATTATTTATATAGTATATTATATATTTATAATATATGGTATAATATATAGTAGTGTTTATATTATTTATATAGTATATTATGTATATAGTAGCTATATTATTATAAATATGGTAATAATTATCATAAGAGCATTATCACTTAAAGTTAGATTATAAAACACCTATTGAGAAAAAAATAATCATTCAATTCCTGACCCCTGGAGAAATATACCTGCCTCTGAACACAAATAGAAAGAAAGCACACCCCAATAGCACTGAGACAACTTTCATACCTCTAAAAAACATTCCAGTGGCTATCCCAGGGGTGTAGGGTTTCCCACCTTGGGAACAACTGACTTACATAAGCAATTGAATCAATAAATGCATGAATGTGAATAGAAATGACCAATCTATTTTCATCTCACATAAATACTGCAGATATATAATTGTCTGACAACTAGGGTCTAAAATAATATACATTAAAAAAAAAATCCTAACAAGAATATTGACCCCACTCTATCAGCTGACAGTACCTACACAAAACATTACTGATTTATATTTCCAAAATGCTCCCATGAATATCAGGGAGCCATTGGGGTCCTCAACAATATCAGGGAACAGTTTCCCTTCTACCTCTAAAGCCAGAATGAATGGATGAATACTCAGGAATCCAGCACAGTTTTAAAAGGCTTTACTCTCACAGGTTCTGGTATACAATCCAGCAACAGGAAATACCCTAGAATTAGGTTCCTAGCTGCACCCCTGCCATATGAAGTTTTAGATCCTAGGCCAAGATGGCCACCACCCCGTGTTAAGGCCCATCATGGATGAGAATAGAGAGGAGGAGAGCAGAGGGAGAAGGCCAAAAAGGCAAAAGGCAAAAGGAACAATAAGCATGGAAGTAAAGCAGACTACAGTTTTTATAGCTTTTCAGTTCATACCTGGCCCATACCAACAGGAAGCAGTTAGGGTCAATCCCCTCAGGTAACTTCTCCCAGGACCTCACAAGTTCCATTGAAATGTTAATGTTACCCAGCCAAGATCTGCCTTGGAAGTACCCCTTCAGGGTAGAGTGGGGGAAGTGCATGTATCTGTACCAAAGATATTTTATAGCAGGGTATATATTTCTCCAAGCCTTCACAAGATTCTCATATTTACTTCATAGTTGTTTTGCATACTAGCCTTTAGACTTATTAGAGAGCCATGCTTGCTTGCTTGGTGGCAAACAGCTTTTCTCTCTGGCCTAATTACTTAGAGATCCAATGTGACCAGGTAAATATACTGGTACGATCTATCTAGCTTCAGGAAGATTGTGGTAGCATGAAAGAAAATATTTATACCAGGTAACACAGAATACATGGTAAGATATATTACCACACTCAAACTCTCCTCCTGCCCTTCATCAACAAAGTGGCCTTGAGGAGGGAACTCTAGGCAAGATTCAGAGACTCTGGGAAAGTATACTGCAACAAATAGTATATGTAATAGTACCATTTGGGGGCTGGAGAGTAGCACAGCACATAGAGCACTTGTCTTTCACAGAACTGACCCAGGTTCAGTACCTCTCACCCCATGTAGCTGCCTGAGTCCCACCAGGAATAATCTCTGAATATACAACCAGGGGAAATTTTTTTAACTACCACAGATGGATAGTAGGAAGAGGAGGTTAGTGTGTGTATGATGGAAAAGAAGGGAAAAACAGGCCTTAAATCAAGACCATGTGAATATGGGGCTACAGAGATAGTACAGACGATACAGTGTTTGCTTTGTAGTTGGCCCAACAAGGTTCAATCCCAGGCATCCAATATGGACCTGCCCACAAACTTCTCTCCAGGCTGTCGGCTGTGAACCAGAGACACAGATACATGGGGAAGAGCTGCTACTGGCTCTCCTCGCTGCATGCAGCAGCATTGCAACCATGCAATACATCAGTTAATGCAAAAACAGAGACTGTCTGCATTGCAGATCCTGACAAGCTACCTGTGTCATATTTGATATGCCAAAAATAGTAACAATAATAAACCTCATTCCCAGACCTGAACAAAAGATTTGAGGCTCTTCATGTTCCTGGAGTGAGCAGAGTCCCTTGGGCTATACTAGCACACAACAGGGGCAAATGAAGATGTTACAGGAGACAAGTGATACAAGTAATATAAGTAGGACTTCCCTCTTGTCAGAACTCCACCCAGCGACAGCCTATCACAGCCCGTCTTGCGCAGCTGCTTGCAGCCCCGTGCGGTTCATCTATAAATGCTATATTTAGAGGCAACTATAAGGGTATGCCACCTGCATGGCAAGCCTGACAAGCTTCCCTGTTTTATTTGATATGCCAAATACCAGTAACAATTATATTAGTTCATTCCCATGACCTAATATAATGGTTTGAGGCTCTTTATGTTCCTGGAGTGAGCAGATGCCCCTGGGCTCTACTAGCATGAGCCAGGATATATGTAGATATTACTGGTGCCCGCTCTAGCAAATAGATTATCAACGGGAGGATAGTGATAGTGATAAAGGAAAATTAAAGTTAGACTATTTAAAAAAATCAAAGACATCTTTAGCTTTGAAGACATTACTTCTCATAACTGAATCTATTTTCTCTATAGTTCTAAATGTAAAATTATTAGTACTAAATAATAAAAAGGAATATATAAGGAATTATTTTCTGTTATAAGATTCTGAACCTCCTCAAAAACTTAAAATAAAATAGTCTCAGGGTAATTAATTTGAATTCAATAAAAGTTATAAAAGTAAAGATTGGTAATACTTAAAAAATCTCAGGAGGAACTATTCATTTTATGAAAACACATAGGAACATTTATCCAGCTTTCTATGAAATTCCAGAAACTTGTGGGTTTCATCCCTTTAGACCAGATCTACTTTGGTTTCATAGATAACTGCCATTTTCAGGTAGCTCAGCATTTAGATCTCCTGCTTTTGATATATTTATTCCTCTCACCTCCTGATAGCCTTGTCCGTTCAGATACTCCAGCCTAGAAACTTTGACTAAAATTGAATACAGAGAGCTCACAGGCTGTGAAGTACTTATTAATAACAGCAGTGTTGGCAGCATTAACAAAGTTCTGTGTACCAGCACAAAACTAAAAGTATCTAATCCAGATTTCTGGGAGCACTAACCAATTTATGAATGTGGTTCTCTAGTTCTCATTCCAAATCTATGTACTTCTTCCCATGATTATAAGAACTAAATTTGCTGCAAAGATAACTTCCGTGACTTGCAGCAATAAATTGACTCAACAAAAACTAACAAATTATTTTCTATAAACTTCTTATTTCACAAGGAATAGTAGAATTTCAAGGGGGTTGGTTTGGGAGTTTGGGTGCCTCATACCTACCCATATCATTTTCTTGCAAGAGAAGCATATATTGTGACCTACCTTCTAAACTAAAAACATGAAGTTGTGAGTTTTGTGATGCACCTGTTAACAACTCATCTCAGTCAAAAAATGATATTGAACAAGGTGTGTACTAATTCTCATAACTAGGAATCTTCTGCTACAAATATTTTTTTGAAAAATGGAAGCAGAAGTTTGGAATGTCTAAAACCTCTAAAGGCATTTGAATGGCTACTGCAAATATTTGCTCACCAGTTTTAATATATACTATATTGTTATGATGTACATATGGTGGAGGGTTTGTGGAATGTTGGCTGTAGGTGATGCGCTGTAAGATTGTAGGCTGAAGCATAAGTATTAGCAGTATTATAAACCAGATTATCGCAATTTCACAATAAATAAAATTTTAGTTTCAAAAAAAGAAATTTACCCTTGCTACTTCTGAAAAGACATAGGTTAAACAGGAATCTTAGTAAAATGTTTACCTTTCAATACTACTTTTATCTTTTAAATTATTTTGATATCCACTAGAAACTTATGGTTGATTGTGTTATAAACTATTTAAGACCCTTATAGTAGTATATGTATTTACATATATATATACAAAACTTTATAACATATATGTATATATATATATATATATATATATATATATATATATATATATATATGCTACTATATGGAGAAAATAATTTCAGTAGAACATTGTCCAGAACAGACACAGGGGGCAGAGCTGCTACCGGCCTCCCCTGTGGTCAGCTGATCATGAGGCACCCAGGATGAAAGGCGAAGTTCTAGCCCTACCCGCCATCCCAATAGAGCCTCACAAGAAGCCAGAGGAACTGCCAATCCTTGAGGGCTGCCATTTTCAACACCTGAACTCCACAGCTCGCCAGGGCTCCACTCAAGAGAAAAGCCAATCTCTCCCTGTTGCGGTTCATCAATAAATGCAAGAGATGAGAACCTTCTACTGAGAGTATACCACCTGCATAGCAGAGCCTGGTAAGCTACCATGTCGTATTTGATATGCCAAAAACCTCATTTACAGACCTCATTCCAAAGATCTGAAGAAATGGTTTGAAACTCCTCTTGTTCCTGGAGCAAGCAGATACCCTTGGGCTACACTAGCATGTGACAGGACATATGGAGATGTTACTGGTGTGAACTCGAGCAAATTGATGACAAACAGGAAGACGTGATACATTGTCCACTATACTGCTCTGCTTAACTGTAACATTGTGATTACTCCCCATAACTCTATTCTCTGAGAAATATTTTCACTGATTACTCCTGTAAGGGGCTCGGCCATCCCCGGCCAAGTCCAACATTTCTCCAAGGGTTTGCTCTCATGAGCGGGGAGAGACCATGCTGGCAGGACTCAGAGTGGAGTTTTGGGTCCTGGCCTTTCCTCCGCCTCCATGCCAGTTGCCCCAAGAGAGAGACCCACCCACGCCAGACCCACATGTCCCTTGGCACACGGCAGCAAAGTGGCCTTCGCGATACTTTTATAGGATACTGAATTTTGCATAATGTTCTTCCCAATTTCTTTCACATTTATACATAGTAAACAGTTATAGACATGTTTTAACTGATACCAGTAAGCCTGGCAAGAAGCCAGAGCAAACCACACATCATGCAGTTAGTCATTCTCAACATCCAGACTCCATAGTTCCTCAGAGCTCCATCCAAAGAAAACCAGATCTTCCCCTTTAAGTTTCATCAGTAAATGCCGGGTTGAGAGCCTTCTACTGAGACTATACCACCTACTCAGTAAAGCCTGGCAAGCTACCGTGTTTTATTTACTTTTATGCCAAAGACTAGTAACTATTTTGGACCTCAGTTCCATAACCTGAATAATGGTTTTCGGCTCCTCCTGTCCCTGGAGCAAGTAGATGCCCTTGGGTTGCACTTGCTTGTGACAGGACTAATGGAGATGTTACTAGTGCCCACTCGAGCAAATCGATGAACAATGGGAAGACAGTGACAGTGATTTTCACCGATTGCTTCACGTTATTTTTAAATGAATAATTTAGCTTGAGATCTTACTTATTCCTTAAGAAATGTAATAGGAGGTAAAATACTTGTGTTATAAATTTATTTAAAAGAACCTCCCTGGGGTGCCGGCTGGCCGGGCGGGTGCCTGGGGTCCTGGTAGAGCCCCAGGTCTCGGCAGAAGGTGGAACTAAAACCCCAGAAGTCCGAGCGAAACCGGAAGTAAACAGTCATTTTGAACTCTCACACCGCCTGACTCCGCCTCAGGTAACCTCCCTGGGGTGTGCAGCTGGCCAGGCGGGCGCCTGGGGTCGTGGTAAAGTCCCAGGTCTCGGCAGAAGGTGGAACTACAACCCCCAGAAGTCCGGGGAACCGGAAGTAAACGGTCAATTTGAACTCTCAC